>CM052891.1:49618366-49655653 GCA_028534135.1 Potos flavus
TTTTGCATCTTTACTGTTTCTGTCAAATCAACCAACAGTGACACCTTTAATCTCATAGATATTTTAGGTATCCTAGCGCAGATCGTTCACGAACAGCTCCGAGTTCCTGTTCAGAACATGTATTTGGAGCAATCAAGATTCTTTATTGGAAAGGGTGTAGCAAGAATTGATCATTATTTTACGTAGCGATTAATTATTTAATTAACTAAATGCAAATGTTCAGACTTCTCAAATGTCACTAGAAGCCCGGAGCCACGTGCATTTTTGCTGCTTCCAGTCTATTGGGTGGGACGTGGGGGCAACGAAGAAATACAGGCCAGCCACTCCATAGGCCTTGTCCTTCCCAGCGGGAAATTTCTTCCTGGACATCTGTTTCCCAACTAACAGTGCCTCTGTTTGAGGGCACCGAGCCTGGGCTGCAGAAGAGGAATTTAGGCGGGCTCGTCACCACGCGCACGCACGCAGGCTGGACGCTGTGCCTCGACCTCCCCGTCTGCTCCGCTCCCCGGCCGCTGTGCGGCTTTCTATTGGAGCGGTCACTGTGTCACGTGTGCCCAGACCAAGGCAGACAATCCGCCCTCCCTTGCACAGGCTGTGCGTGCTCGAATTGGGAATTGCTGATGACTTACGAAGGCGACAGCAGCCCAGGAGCTCCGGCCACCTGACTCAGAAGGCATGTGATGGGGACGGCAGACAGCCTGGCTCGCCCATCACTGCCCACCCTAAGCAGAACACCTTTTAGGAGATACTCTGTCTGCCAAATAAATAAATAAAATCTTTTTAAAATAATAAAAATTAATTAAGTAATTAATTAAAGCGTGAAAAAGGAAGCTAAATGATGTGGAGGAGAGAATTAGAAGCTCTGATTATGTCAAAGAGGAATTAAAAAAAAAAAGACAATAGAAAACAGTACAGAAACTGTATACATAGACTTAGTTCTTAAAATTTTACCCTGGAGCTTCACCTGTATGCCTTTTATTTCTCCAAAAAAGAAAAGAAAAAAAACAGGGCAAAGTTTATTAAGATTTAAGTAATTAAATAGTAGTTACACAAGTGCTTTTAAAAAGTATTCTCAATATTGGAAATATTTCATCATTTTTTGTGGTAAGATACACTTGACATACAATTTACCATTTTAACCATTTTAATGTATACAATGCAGGGGTCTGCAATATATTCACACAGTTGTGCACCAATCACCACGATCTGATTCCAGAACATTCTCATCACTGAAAACCTTGTAGCCACTGGCAGTCACTCCCCACTCTCCTCAACCCCAATCCTTGGGAGTATTGGCCAGGCTCCCCGCCCCACCCCCCCACCCCCACAACTGGCCCCTTCCGGACCCTCCTGAGTCTACTCCTCGTTCCTGAAAGAGGCTTACTGGTTGATGATGAGAATTCATGTCTTGAAACTTCTTAGGGGGATATCCCATTATCAGAAATTAAAGGGACTAACATCTGTGCCTCCTGAACATTATAATATCCTAACCATCCTGCCCTGACCTTCGGGTCACAATCCAATTCTAACCCTTTCTAGTCTTGGGAGAATTTGGCCCTAGCAAGAACAGTGACAATTCCCCCCGATGACACCTCGAGAATCATTGGGGATAACAACAGAGATTTTGTTCACAAACTTCAACAGGCAGCTGATGGTTGCCTAGCCGATAGAACAGATAGCTTTTGTTTTGTATTGTTGTTTATGAATAATGCAAATCCCGATCCTATGCTGACCCATCAAATATTCCTGAAAGGCCAAATAGCTTTGGGCATAATGGGCAAGTGGGAATTTAAAGACTGCGGGGGCAGGGACAGAGTATTGGATCTATCCGGGCACATCCCACCCATGCACTGTGTCCCCTGACAGAGTCCAGAAAAATCGCCCTTTACTAGGTCATGAGGAATAAAGTACTCGGCAGGTGATAGAATTTTACAAAGCTTTTCATTAGCTGGTCTTTCCATGCCAAGTACGTTGATGAAGGCGAGGCAGTTGCCATGGACTCCCTGATCTTGGGAAGCAGGTTTGGGCTGACCCTAAGACACTTTACCAGTCTCCTTTGCAGTAGTTGTGGGACACATTTTTGGCCAGCGAGAAATCTCTTGGGTACTCCTAGAAAGGCTTCTGCTCATCCTAATAATGGGGGCAGAGACCTTTGGCGGCCATCTTGCAATCCTAAGGGACATGTCAAGAGAATCACGGAAAGGCCAGTCCACATCTCTGGCAAAACAACTACCTACCTGCTGACTTCTTGCTAAGAGGAAACAGATCCCTATTGTTCATGCCACCGCTGACTATGTTTTCTGTAACTTTCAGCCAAAAGCGTTACGCAGTGCTGGAGAAACCCATAAGGACTTCTTGGATTTACATTTGGCTGAATCATATGAAAATGATATTTTTGTAGATCAAGTGATTGGCTCTCAGTGGTTTCACATCATTCACTCACACTCTATAGCTAAGCACCCTCTAGGTCTGTAGATGTGTGTCAGTTAGTATGCTTTTGACAGCAAATAACTAAACTCTTGAGTCAATGCATTAGGGAAGAGACCTACCAGTCCCTATAAGGAAAGTGCAAAATAGGCTTTGAGAGGCTGAATAACACCATCAAGGTCTTGGGTTCTTCCCAGACCTTCTACAAAGCTAGCTTCATTCTCAGGCTGCTCCCTTCCAGAGCACCACCAGCAGCAGCAAGTTGGGCTTTGTGGAGAAAGGGAGTTTCTGCCCAGCATTCTGGAAAAGAATCATAAAATTCCCATTCACTGGGTCGCTTGGGTCATATGCGGATCCCTGAACCAATGCCCAAGACCCAGCAATAAAAGGTGTGGACTCGTGTCGATCAATCAGCATCCGATCCTGGACCTGCGATGGGGTCAGCTTCCCTCTCAGACCCAGAAAATTCTAGGTGTCTTCTGGAAGTGGGAATGGCCTGGAGAATGGACACTAGCTAGACAACCACATTGTCCACTACAATAGGTCTCCATCAAGTTAGGGATTAAGAGTTAGCAGAAACAGAAATGGACTACATTGGAAACTGACTACCCAGAAGCAGGGGGCAGGTAGTTCCCTAAAGCAAAGTTAGGGTGTTGTTTGAAGAAAGAGGAAGGGTGCTGGACAGGTGATACTTACAAATACCCACTACTTATTCCATAGAAGGCCCCCAAATGTATTTATTTATTAACCCAATTATGACATTTGTGTTTGGAAAGAGCAAAGAAGAAGGGAGTGTGGCCGGAAGAAGAATTAGGGTCAGTCCAAACAATGCAGCCACCGTCGGGAGACCTGCACTGAAAGGTCCACTGGTGGGAAATTCCTGCTAAAGATGTGAGTGCAAGACTTTAAGGAATAAAATAGTAATGACTCAAAAATAAACACCCGCAGACGATGGAACAGAATAAAGAGTCCAGAAATATGGAGATCCAAGTATCTACTATCACAATAAATCAAGAGTAGTTTGTTGTTTTTAAAGATTTTATATATTTATTTGTGAGAGAGAGAGAGAGAGAGAGAGAGGGAGAGAATGAGTGGGGGAGGGCAGAGGGAGAAGGAGAGAGAGAATCCCAAGCAGATTCCCTGCTTAGTATAGAGCCCACCTTGGGGCTCGATCCCACCACTGAAGATCATGACCGGAGCCAAAGTCAAGAGTCACGTGCTCAACCAACTGGGTCACCCAGGTGCCCCGAGAGTAGTTGTTTCCCTCCATGTTTTCCTGCTAATATATTAGGAGAAATAATGCCATATACATGTTTCAGCTTACATTTTTCAACAATATAATTGTCGGTAATCAACTAACATTTACATCTGCATCAGTTGACTATTGCTATGATGATGTGGTTTTTTTCTTGTTCTTTTTTTTTTTTTTTTTTTTAACATTTTGACCCCCTTTCGCTCATTTCTCCCATCCCCACCCCCACCACCTCCGGCAACCTCTAATTTGTTCTCTGTATCCATGAGCTTTTTCTTTGTTGTTGTTTTTTTCTTTTGTTTTTAGATCTCACAGATAAGAAAAACTATACGGTATTTGTCTTTCTCTGTCTGACTTATTTCACTTAGCCTAATGCCCTCCAGGTTCATCTATGCTGTCACAAATGACAAGATTTCATTCTTTTTCATAGCAGAATAATATTGTAATATTCCACTGTATACCTACACACACACACACACACACACACACACACACGTACACACCACATCTTTATCCATTCATTCATCTGTAGACACTTGGTTGTTTCCTGCCTATCATAAATAATGCTCCAGTGAACATGAGGATGCAGATATCTTTTTGAATCTTGCTTTCCTTTCCTTTGGATAAATACTCAGAAGTGAAATTGCTGGATCCTATGGTAGTTCTGTCTTTAAGTTTTTGATGACCCTCCATACTATTTTCCATGGTGGCTGCACCAATTTGCATTCCCACCAGTGCAGGAGGGCTCTCTTCTCTCTACTTCTTGACCCAAACTTGGTTTTTCTTGTCTTTTTGATGACAACCATTCTAACAGGTGTGATGCTACATCTCATTATGGTTTTGATTTGCATTTCCCTGATGATTAATAATGGTAAGCATCTTTCACCTACTTGTTGGCCATCTGTAGGTCTTCTTTGGAAAAATGTCTATTCTAGCTTTGCGCAGTGGCAGTATCGTAGCCAATGAGGTTTATCTGAGGTGCGATTATTGCTAATTGGAAAAATGTCTATTCCAATCCATTTTTAAATCATATTGTTTGCTTTGTGCCATTAAGTTGTATGAGTTAAATTATTATTAAATATTAAATAATCATTATTTATATTAATGATTAATATTATTACTATTTAATTAATAATTAATATTATTAATATTTAATATTAATGTATTAAATAAATCATTGTTTTGGATATTACCTCTTATCAGGTGTGTGATTTGCAAATATTTTCTCCCATTCGCTAGGTTGCCTTTTAGTTTTGTTGATAGTTTTCCTGGCTGTGTACAAGCTTTTAGTTGGATGTAGCCCCACTTGTTTATTTTTGGTCTTGCTTTTGCTTTTGGCGTCAGATTAAAAAAAAAACAGAAATTGTCAAGACCTATGTCAAGGAATCTACAGCCCGTGTGTCCTTCTAGGAGTTTTGTGGTTTCAGGTCTTATGTTCAAGTCTTTAATCCATTTTGAGTTAATTTTTGTGTATAGTGCAAGATAGTGGTCCAGTTTCATTCCTTTGCATGTGTGGATGCCCAATTTTCCTAGCACCATTTTTTTTTTTAAGAAACCACACTTTTCCCATTATGTGTTCTTGGCTCCTTTTCCATAAATTGATTGACCATATATGTGTGCATTTATTTCTGTGCTCTCTATTCAGCTCCATTAATCTATGCGACAGTTTTTATGTCAATGCTGGGCTGTTTTAATTACTACCGCTCTGTAATGTAGTTTGAAACAAGGGAGGGTGTTACCTGTGGCTTTGTTCTTTCTCAAGATTGCTTTGGCTCTTTGCGTCCTTTTGTGGTTCCATACACATTTGGTATTTTTTTTCTATTTCTGTAAAAATCGCCATTGGAATTTTGATAGAGATTGCGTGGAATCTGTGAATTGCTTTGGGTAAAGGGTAGCATTTAAATTCCGCTGGGAACTAGGTAGTTTGTTTAACAAGCGGTGCTGGCATGATGAACGCCCCATCTGTCGAGAACAAAACCCTGGTTCATACACACAGAAGGAGAAATTCCAGATAGATGAAAATTTTAAATTAATGAAAGAAGAAGTGAGAACTTTGGACTCGGGGATGCCGGAAACTTTCCCGAGCCCGAACCTCCAGGGGGCGGCGTCTGGCATTCCGCCTCCCGCATTGGGTCCCACGGGCTACGTCACGTGGAGTCCAGCCAATGAGGACTGGGCATGGACAGCGCGCTCAGCCAATGGGGCCAGGGCGGGAGATTTGAAAGGGCCTCAGCGGGGGCCCGGCCGGGCAGGTTCAGTCGTTTGCCCGCGGCCGGGAGGGTGGCTGTGCCACGGGCGCCAGGTGAGCTGGCGTCCTTTCGCGGGTCTTGCGCTGGGAGAGGGCAGGTGATCAGGCAGGTCGGGGGTCCGTTGGGCGGCCCGCGCGCACCCGCCGGGCTACTGGGAGCTCAAGGGTAGAGGGAGGGTCCTGAAAGGGGGGTGTGCAGGAGCAGGGCCGGGGGCGGCGAGACGAGCGCCCGGGTGCGCCCGGATGAGCCAACGAGTTGACCAGCCCCCTTTCACCAGCCCCAGACCCGCGCTTCCGGCTCGATCGGTCCGATCCCTCCTTCTCTCGCTCCCTCTTTTTTTCCTGCTTCTTACAGCCCTGTTTCCCTGGTCTGCCCAGCTCTCCTCCCCTCTTCCTTCTAAAGATGGCCCAGAAGGAGAACGCCTACCCCTGGCCCTACGGCCGGCAGACGGTAAGGGCTTGCCCACTTCCCTTCCCTCCACCCGCATGGAAAGTTCCTGCCTGGGGATTTGAGGTCGCGCGGAGGGCGACCCTCGAGTGTTTCCCGCTTTGCTCCAACGAATGGGTCCCAAGAGTTTGCTGGCGGAACCCGGTCTGGGCATTTGCAACTACATCCTGTCGAGAGCCGCCAACTTGAATCTGATCAGCCTAGGAGGACCTCTGCAGGGTTAAGCCTACTTGTCACATACACAAATGATATCTGGGACTGAGCAGGCGGGTTTGCCCTTGGGGCCATGATCCCCAACCCTCATCCTGAACAAATAGGCTAGCCAGGAAGTAGAGAGAGACTCTGAACGGGGTTTTTATAAATTTAAAAGATTCGGGACATGTTAAATTAATAATTTGGAATTTGTTTTAGTGACTGGTGTGAGATAGGATCTAAACAGATTTATTTTCCAGTTGTCCTGAGACCTTTTAGTGGACAGTCTACTCTCTGATTTGAAATGCCACCTTTATGGTATAAAATGCCCACCTCTATGTGGATCTATTTCTGGACTCTTAGGTTGTCCAACTTGCTTACTTGTAAATTCTGTACTGATATCACTGCTTGGGAATGGGATTTTAGGGCACAAGGCTTTCTTCTCTAGGCTACGAAGAAGGAAGGGGCTCTCACAGGCTTTGCTCCCAGTTTGTGGGGCTTGGGTATCCTGAAATGTCCAACTGTCCCCTTATCCACCAGCTCCCGCCCTCACTCAGCACTTAGTGAGGCTGAAAGAGAAACCATTGTCACTTCTATAGTGGTTGCTCCCGAAGGGAAGTTGTGTATGTTACTCTGAGAAGCTGCTAGAGAGAAATGATCCAGGGCCCTCAGAGTAGCCCTCAGTGTCTCCAAAGCCGGTTGTTGCAAAGGGACCAACACTGGAATTTGTTGCAACCTTCAAGACCTTTTCTAAACCTTAATAGACTGAGTTTTTAATTTTTTGTAATTTAAAAAAAATTTTTTTGAAGATTTTATTTTTTAGTGATCTCTACACCCAACACAGGGCTCAAACTCACAGTCCTGAGATCAAGAGTTGCGTGTTCTACTGACTGAGCCAGCCAGGTGCCCCTAGACCGAGTTTTTAGGGGGCTGTGAGAACGTTTCTGCTAGAATTGTGGTTTGGTTTTTTTGTTGTTGTTTTTCAAGATTTTATTTATTTGACAGAGAGAGACACAGCGAGAGAGGGAACACAAGTAGGGGGAGTGGGAGAGGGAGAAGCAGCCCTCCCACTGAGCGGGAAGTCCGATGCGGGGTTGCAATCCTAGGACCCTGGGATCATGACCTGAGCCGAAGGGAGCCGCTTAACAACTGAGCCACCCAGGCGCTCCTTGTTTTTTTGTTTTTTAACCTGGCCCTCTACTCCCCACTGGGGTGGCGGAGGGCAGGGGGAATGAGTGTGGAGCTGCAGACGGTACCATAGAGGTCAGACAGTTTCGTGCCTGAAAACGTGGTGCGGGCCAGGGCCAAAGAGGTGCGATGTTCAGTGTTGGGGTGAGCCCTCTGCTCCTTATCTTAGGCCAACCTCGGTCGCTTATGAAGAACCCATTTTAATACGGAGCAAGAAGCGGAGCCTTGGGCTGAGGAGCAAAACTGCGCTCTCAGTGTTCCTCCTGGAACCGGGGGTGGCTGGCTGGCTGGCTGGCTGGGTGGGCCGACGGCCGTGTACTGAAATGCCGCTCGTAGCACATTCCAACCCGCTCCCCGGGACAAAGGCACCCTCAGAGGTCCCCGCTGCTCCTTCTCAGACTCAGCCTGGCCTGAACACCCTGCCCCAGAGAATCCTCCGGAAAGACCCTGCCACCCCGTCTGCACTTGTCCTCATGAGCCGCTCCAATGCCCAGCCCACAGGTAACTGGGACGCAGGAGGGGATTGAGTTGAGGGGACATGGGTCTATGGGGAGGGTGCCGGGACGAAAATGTCGAGGGGGGGCCTCAGCTCCCCTGTTGTTTCCTTAGCTGCCCCTGGCCAGAAGGTGGTGGAGAACAGCAGTGGGACCCCCAACTTCTCAACGTGAGTACCACAAGGTGGCAGGAGGGGGGGAAGCGAACACGGAGGACACGGGGGAGGCGGGGCAGGAGCAGGGATGGAGGCAAGAAAGACTGCTCGATCCTCAACTCGTCCTCACCTCCGTTGGGAGAGGAGGGGCAGGGCTGCGGGGCCGGTGGGGCTGAGGGAGAGGGGAGCACACGGCCCCCTCGGGTGACCCACCGGCTGGCGCTCGCCGGCCTTCCCCCCACCTCTCATCAGGCGCTCCTTCACCATCGACGACTTTGAGATCGGGCGTCCTCTGGGCAAAGGCAAGTTTGGAAATGTGTACTTGGCTCGGGAGAAGAAAAGCCATTTCATTGTGGCTCTCAAGGTCCTCTTCAAGTCTCAGATAGAAAAGGAGGGCGTGGAGCACCAGCTGCGCAGGGAGATCGAAATCCAGGCCCATCTGCAGTATGAGTCCTGCCTTCCGCTGACCTCAGCCCCTCTGCTCCCCTCCCCCCCCCCCCGCTCCTCTTTCACCCCCTGCCCCGTCCAGACTGCCCCGCAGGGGTTCCTTGGCCTGTTGAGCTCCCAGTCTCACGGAGCTCCCAGCCCCCACCCGAGCCCTGAATCCAGAGGACTGCCCCCGGTTCCCCTTCATCACTGCCACCCCCCCTGTCCCTGGCCTGGTCCAAATGTGACCCCACTTTACCCTCCCTGGCACTGTCGTCTTTCCCATTTCCTTAGGCCAGGATGCCACCTGAGTCCTCCCCTATCTCCTCCAGGCATCCCAACATTTTGCGTCTCTACAACTATTTCTATGACCGGCGAAGGATCTACTTGATTCTGGAGTACGCCCCCCGCGGGGAGCTCTACAAGGAGCTGCAGAAGAACCGCACGTTTGACGAGCAGCGAACAGCCACGGTCCGGGCGGGTGGGCGCTTTGGGGCACCAGCAGGGACCCGAGGCTGGGGGGTCCTCTGCTTGGCGCTGGAGTCCCAGGCTCGTCTGACCTCCTGTCCTTGGCCCTCCCAGATCATGGAGGAGCTGGCCGATGCTCTCATGTACTGCCACGGGAAGAAGGTGATTCACAGAGACATAAAGCCAGAGAATCTGCTCCTGGGGCTCCAGGGAGAGCTCAAGATCGCTGACTTCGGCTGGTCCGTGCATGCCCCGTCCCTGAGGTACGGTGGGCCCGGGCGTGAATGGCGGGCAGGGGCAGGGTAGTACCACTCCCGATCTTGGTCCCCCGACAAGTGTGGGTTTGTCCTCATGTGCCTATAGACACGGCAATCTCTTGACGAAAATGGGAGACCCCCTATTCTGTTGCCCAGATTTCCTGGGACCCACCACGTTGCTGAAAATACGCCCACCTCACTTGTAATGGCTTCATAATATTGTAGATGGATATTTAACCTGATCCGTTTTTTTTTTTAAGATTTTATTTATTTATTTGAGAGTGAGCACGAGCAGGCGAGAGGGGCAGAGGCAGTAGGAGAAGCAGACTCCCCACTGAGCAGGGAGCCCAGTGTGGGGCTCGATCCCGGGACCCTGGGATCACCACCTGTGCCAAAGGCAGACACCCGTCCTGATCCATTTCAGCCAGACCTGCCCGATGGACTTTTGAGACAGCCCTAGTTTTTCCCATTCCCGTTGATTCTAAGATGAACGTTGCCCTTTTTTTTTTTTTTTCCTTTTTTAAGAATGAATTTAATGAATTCATTCATTCATGAGAGGCAGAGAGAGAGGCAGAGGGAGAAGCAGGCCCCCTGGGGAGCAGGGAGCCGGTCAC
This sequence comes from Potos flavus, assembly GCA_028534135.1. Classification (NCBI taxonomy): domain Eukaryota; kingdom Metazoa; phylum Chordata; class Mammalia; order Carnivora; family Procyonidae; genus Potos; species Potos flavus. The sequence goes on from CM052891.1 coordinate 49,628,536, forward strand.
AGGAGCAGATCGCAGTAAGCTGGGATCATGACCCGAGCTGAAGGCAGACGCTCAACCGACTGAGCCACCCAGGCGCCCCTGAGCGTTGCCCTTAGATCTGATTATTTTAAGATACATCCCTCCGGGTGGAAATGCTGGGGCAGCGTGTGATTCTCCCCTGGGATTGTGGGTTCTGTCTTTACCCCCTGCCCCAAAGGGTCCTGTCAGAGCCCCGTCGAAATAGTCCCCTGGGGTTGCTCGGCTGGCCGGGAAAAGACAGGTAGTTTCTCACCTGGGATCGCTGCCCTTCCCCCCCATCCCCCCCAGGAGGAAGACGATGTGCGGCACCTTGGACTACCTGCCTCCAGAAATGATTGAAGGGCGCACGCACAACGAGAAGGTGGATCTCTGGTGCATCGGAGTCCTCTGCTACGAGCTGCTGGTGGGAAACCCGCCCTTCGAGAGCGCTTCCCACAATGAGACCTATCGGCGCATCGTCAAGGTGGGAGGGCTGCAGCGGCCAGGGGCTGGGAGGCTCGGGGCCCTGTGGAATTCTCCAGACGGAATGCAGGGGTGGTCAAGGATAACACTAAGGGGGCCCTTGTCCTTCCTCGACTTCTGCAGGTGGACCTGAAGTTCCCCGCCTCTGTGCCCTCGGGAGCCCAGGACCTCATCTCCAAGCTGCTCAGGCATAACCCCTCAGAACGGCTGCCCCTGGCCCAGGTCTCCGAGCACCCTTGGGTCCGGGCCCACTCCCGGAGGGTGCTGCCTCCCTCCGCCCTTCAGGCTGCCCCCTGACTTGTCGCTCTCGTTCATTCAGTTGTGTCTTATTTGTGTGCCTGTATTCGTGGACTTGGAAAGAGGGTACCCGGCCTGTTCCTTTACCTGTCTTCTACCTCCTTTGTATTTAATAAAGGCTGAAGCTTTTTATACGGATGATTTTAGATGCTTTACATACAGGTGGAGACTGCTGGGGGCGGGGGGCCGCTTCCCCTGGAGGGAGAGGAGAGTGAGAATTGAACCTGCACCGCAGCGCCTTCCACGCCCACCCTCCTTCAGCTCCCAGCTCTCTCCACCCCTGTCTCCCGTTGTTTCTTCCCCTGCTCTGGCTTCTGGGGCCTCGGCTCCCCTCGGCTGCAGCTGAACCCCAACTGCACCTCTAGTCTTTCCTTCTGGTTCAGCCTCTGCCAACCGTAGAGCAACTGAACATGGCCTTCCCCTAAAGGTGTCTCTGTTTTACTGCTCTGCTCAGGATGCGGCCCAGGACACAGAGAGGTTGCGGAGTCCACCGAAAGTCACACAGCTAGTAAGTGGGGGAGAGCCCAGTTTTAAAGTCCCTATTCCTTAACGCCGTGCTAGGATGGTCTGTTGATACTTTTGGGAGGCACACACATTTATTTTATGAGCGTAGGGATCCCAGAACTGGAACAAGAATTGCAGTTTTTACCGTAGTCCAGGGAAAAAAGGTTCCTTACCAGATTAAGAAAAGTTTTGGTTTTTCCGTGTCCTCACTAGATACTGACTTTCATCAAAGGCTTTCTCTTCATCTATGGGTTATTTGCTCGTTGAATCAATGTGAGGTATGGGAATACATTTTCTTTTTTAGACTTAAAGCAGTTTTGTTATTTTTTTTTTTTATAAATGTTCTTATTTTTATTCAGTCTTAGTTACTGATACGCTACCAGCCATTTCTAGAGCTGCCGTAACAAATTACCACTAACAAGGTGGTTTAAAACAGAAAATCTGTCCGAAATCAGATGGGCCACAGAGCCCCCACCCCCATCAGGGGCTCTGGGAGGGTCGGGGGGTGTGGGGGTGGGGGTGGGAGATCCTTCCTCCTCTCTTCCAGCTTCGGGTGGCTGCAGGCATTTCTGGGTTGTGAGGCTGCCCTACTCCCATCTCTGTTTCGGGTTCATGCTGTCTCCTTTTTCTCTCTCTGTCTCCTCTGTAACTTCTGAGAACACTAGTCATTTGATTTAGGGCCCACCCAGATAATCCAGGATGAGCTTGTCTCAAGATCCTTAATTATATCTGCAAAGACTTTTCCAGATGGGGTAAAAGGACTCTTACCCATGGGGGTAAAATGAATGATGTTATAAGAATTTTTTGAGGGGGGACAGGGGATGCCTGGGTGGCTCAGTGGGTTAAAGCCTCTGCCTTTGGCTCAGGTCATGATTTCAGGGTCCTGGGATCAAGACCCGCACCTGGCTTTCCGCTTTACGGGGCTTCCCTCTCTCTCTCTCTGCCTGCCTCTCTGCCTCCTTGTGCTCACGCGCTCTCTCAGTCAAATAAATAAACAAAATCTTTAAAAAAAATTCTTTCAAAAAAAATTATTTCGCACTCTCTCTGTCAAATAAATAAATAAATAAAATCTTTTCCCAAAAAATTCTTTTTTTTTTTTAAACCCTGGTTTTCTCTCCCTTTTCTTCTCTCCCAACCCCCTGCTTCCTTCGGCCAATGAAATCCCCGGGGTCCCAGCCCCACCCCCACCCCCTTCCTCACAAACCACTGCTCTCACGCTGATTCAGGCCACCAGACTCGCTGATTCAGGCCACCAGACTCGTAACTGTTCTTCCTGCTTCTATTCCTGTCCTATCCTCCACATGGGAAGTTAGAATACTTGAAATAAAATCCAAACTCATTCTGCGGCGAGGTCCTCTACCGGTTTTCAACCCTGGCACACATCAGAATCATGAAGAAAATAGAACTCTCGGACTACCAGTCGGAGAAATTCGGATTTAATCTGCCTAGGTTGAGACCCAGGCGCCTGTCTGAGTCCAGAGATTCTGCCCCTCCCTACCTGGAACACGGCTCCCAGCTGCTCTAACCCCTTCCGTTCCCTAAAGCACGGAACTCCTTGCTGTTCCTTGAACATTGCCAAATTCGTTTCTACCTCCGGGCCTTTGCACTTGCTCTTCCCTCTGTCTAGAATGGCACCTTTGGCCTCCTTTGAGTCATGGGAAGAATCAGGGGGTCTTCGTCATGACCTTTGGTCAGTGACCGGTGCCGTATTCTAGCAAGAGCCACCCCCTTAATTAAATAATGAGACAATATGGCATTATTCCATATCCCACAGAAACCCTACATTCCCCTTAATTAAATAATGTGATGATATGACATGATTCCATATCCCACAGAAACCCTACATTCCACTCCACATCCCACACAACAAACATCTTACTCGATAAATCCTACAGAGGACACAAGGGCTGGGGCATGGAGGGAAGGCTGTCCTGGTTGACATTTTTTTATTTTAAGATTTTATTTACTTATTTGACAGAGAGAGAGATCACAAGTAGGCAGAGAGGCAGGGGGAAGCATGCTCCCTGAGCCTAACCCTAACCCTGCTGAGCAGGGAGCCCAATGCGGGGCTCGATCCCAGGACCCTGAGACCATGACCTGAGCCCAAGGCAGAGGCTTTAACCCACTGAGCCACCCAGGCGCCCTTTAAGTAAAAATGTCATTACTATGAGTCCAGCTGATTTGGAACTTTTGTTGGCTTTGGAGCTTGGTGATCACCTTATCTTTCCACTGAACAGACGAGAACAGGAAAGAGAAATGAAAAGCCACCCCTCTTCTTCCTAAGACGTCTGGTTGTCTCTTCCTGGCAGGTTGGCGGATATTTTGCTCTCGAAAGACTGTCTGCATTTCTGTGGGTGCTGTGGGCACTGGCAAGACGCGAGAGGTGGTGTGGTCCCCTCATTGTGGCCTGATTGGGGCTGGGGGGGCTCTGTGGAGGAACGAGCTATAGCTTCTGGCTGGCATCTCAGTTCTAGCCCTTTCTCCGCTGTTCGTTAGCCACGTGACCTTGGCCAAGTGGTTTAATCTTTACCAGCCCTTGAAGATGGAAATAACAATCCTATCTTGCCTGTAACATAGTCTGTTCTCAAGTGCAGTAATGTGCATGGTATAAATAGCATTAAAAAATCTAGTCTTGCGGTGCCTGGGTGGCTCAGTGGGTTAAGGCCTCTGCCTTCGGCTCAGGTCATGATCTCAGCGTCCTGGGATCAAGCCCCGTATGGGGCTCTCTGCTCGGCGGGGAGCCTGCTTCCCCCTCTCTCTCTGCCTGCCTCTCTGCCTACTTGTGATCTCTCTCTCTTAATAAATAAATAAATATCAAATAAATAAATAAAATCTTAAAAAAAAAATCTAGTCTTGGGCACCTGGGTGGCTCAGTTGGTTAAGTGTGTGCCTTCCGATCAGGTCATGATCCTGGAGGTCCTGGGATAGAACCCCGCATCCGCCTCCCTGCTCAGTGGGGAGCCTGCTTCTCCCTCTCCCCCTCTCTCCCTCCCTGCTCCTGCTCTCTCTCTCGCGCTTTCTCTCGAATAAATTAAAAAAAAATTTTTTTTAATGTGATCAAAATTATTTTTTTTAATGTAAGGGATGAAATCACTGTGGCTTTTTTTTGTTTTGTTTTGTTTTGGTCCAAATCGCTGGTCTCTTATACTTGCACCGTTTATATAAATTGATCCCAAATGCCACCATTTTCTTCATATATCAAATTTCCATGTACAGGCATTGCATAGTTTACAACAAAAAATATGTGTATTCAGGGAGTAGTGGGGGGAAAACATGGGCCTTTCAAAACACATTTGTCGGAGTGCCTGGGTGTCTCAGTGGGTTGGGCGTCTGCCCTCGCCTGGAGTCTTGATCCCAGCATCCTGGGATCGTGCCCTGCATCGCATCGGGCTCCCCACTTGGCGGGGAGTCTGCTTCTCCTTCTCTCGCTCCCCCTGCTTGGAGGGAACTGACTCACCCCTAGCTCCAGGAGGAGCATAATTGTTTTAACCTAATAAGTTGATTCTTTTTTTTTTTTTTTTTTTAAGATTTTACTTATTTATTTGACAGAGAGAGTGATGACAAGCAGGCAGAGAGGCAGGCGGAGAGAGAGGCGGAAGCAGGCTCCCCGCCGAGCAGAGAGCCCCATACGGGGCTCGATCCCACGACCCTGAGAATTCCCATGACCCTGAGGGTCATGACCTGAGCTGAAGGCAGAAGCTTGACCCACTGAGACACCCAGGTGCCCCAATAAGTTGATTCTTGTCACCTTGCCAGAGTGATTGCTTCTGGATACTCAGACCTTTTTTTTTTTTTTAAGATTTTATTCAATCATGAGCATGAGCAGGGGGAGGGGCAGAGGCAGAGGGAGAAGCAGACTCCCCACAAAGCAGGGAGCCCAACGGATGCCTGGCCATCCCAGGACCCTGAGATCATGACCTGAAGACGCTTAACTGACTGAGCCACCCAGGCGTCCCTGATACTCAGTCCTAAGTCAATCAGACAGGGTATTACCCTGGCCAGTGTGACTAAACTGTACATGTGAACCAGTTTAGGCCAATAAAATGTAAAGGGAAATTACTGGGGCTTTGGGGAAAGATGCATCTTTGTTCTTCGAAGAGGTGTAATGGAAGCTATTCCTTTCCCCCCTTCTGGTAGGTGTGGGAGCATATCATTCAGGTGTCCTGGTTGCATGAAACAGAATAATTTGGGCTCATTTAAGCATAAATGGACGTTACTATGAGCATCCTCTGTGACTCACGGTCTCTGGAGGAATCTCTAGAAGGACCGGGCCGCCCAGCGAGGGAAAATTCCACTACAGAAGTGATCCATGGTAGAGAGCCATGTGCCAGGGAAGCTGGAAGAGGGGCTGCTTGGTATTTCAGCTTCCATAGTAGGAAGCGGGCTCTGCCTGATGAGGTGGGAGTGTCCTTAAACACTGAGTCAGATCTCGGGAGACCAAAAAGGATGACGAATGACCCCCATTATGGACTGAAGGTTCTTGACCCTCCAAAAGTCATACGTTGACGCATTAGCCCCCAATGTGATGTGATGGTATTTGCAGGTGGGGCCTTTGGAGGTAATTAGGTTTCAATGAGGTCATGAGGGTGGGGTCCTTATGATAGGATGAGTCCCTTCTAAGAAAAGGCTAAGAGCTTGCTTTGTCTCCACCATGTGAGGACACAGGGAGAAGAAAGGAAGTGGGGTCTCACCAGGAACCAAATCAACTGGCATCTTGGACTTCCCAGACTCTAGAAGTGTGAGACATAAATGTCTGTTGTTTAAGACACCCAGTTTATGGTGTTTTGTTATAGCAGCCCAAGGAGACTAATACAATCCCCAAAGGATGACTGCGGAAGCACACTTGGGATAAAGTGGCCCCGGCAGACAGCCGTAGGGCACTGGACCCAGGCTTCTCCGAGCACACTCTTGTCTTGAGACCCTTATTGCACGACACAACGCAGTCCCCTTGTTTTAAGTTGTTCGTTCAACTTGTGTTTTCTATCACTTGCTGAATGACGAGTGTCTGTCTGCTGAGGGGTAAAGGGAAGACAAGGTTGGCGGGGGGCGGTGCTTGCCAGTCCCAGAGATGGGGGAGAAGCTTAGAGTAGCCCATTGGCCTCATGGTTTATTAATCAGGACTCTGGGTGCAACAGACAGAAACACATCTTGAATGTGCTCAAGTCACAAAGGAAATCAATGGATTGTGGTCATTTATTTAATACATATTTACGGAGGGCCTACTATATGCTAGGCACCCTAAGCACTGCAGATAGGGATCAAAACATATTTACTCCGTAAATATGTATTAAATAAATGACCACAAAAACAAACAAACAAACAAAAGCAACCCTTACCCTCACAGAGCTTAAGGAAGGGAAGGAAAATCCGGTATTGCTGGGAAAAGTGGCTGCAATTTTAAACAGACTGTCAGGGGAGGCCTCACTGAAAAGGTGATATTCGAATAAGGAACTGAAGTTGAAATTTTCCTTGGTAGACTCAGCCTTTAAAAAAAAAAAAAAAAAAAAAAGAATAGCAAGTGTAAATCCCTGAGGCAGAGGAACAGTGAGGGGGCCAGCAGTGTGGCTCCAGGGAGACCAGCGAAGGGAAGAGAAGGGAAGAAATGGGATCAGAATGGTACCAGGGCTCCGATCTCCGTGCAAAGCCATTCATTTATTGAATATTTTACCTCGTGGCGAAATCACACACCATCCTCCAAGCGAAGAGATTCTCCAACGTGGAGGGGCCCGGAGACAGAGGACAGGGTGGCAGAAGCACAGAAAAGCCCTCAAGCCTGCTTGGTTGTCCATCCTGAGTCGCTCTGGGCAGTTCTTCTGCAGGTCGGTGAGCCGAGGATGGTGGACCTAACCATTCGTGCTCCGCCGAGGATTCCGGTTGCATCCCTCCGGATGAACTAAGTGTGGTTCAGTCTCGATGGTCCAAGCAGGAGATACTCTTTCCGTCCCCACAAACTCTCCAGGAGCCGCATCTCTGGTGCCCACTGGGTGTGTTTGCTAAGCAACAAATGTGGGCGTGACAACTGTGGGTGGAAAGAGTCTGAGCCCGGCCCCGGAGGACTAGGGTATTTCAGGACCTTGAGCTTTAAGACTTCTCCTGCCTCATCCTGAGGGGGCGGAGCGACGATGGCAGCTGTCAACTCCTCCGCCCCGCCCCGCCGGCTCTCACGTGGGTTCGGCTGCTCAATAACAGCTCTTCTTCCGGGACTTCCTGGTCACCGCGACCAATCAGAGTGTTCTTCCTGTCCTGACCATTGTCAGCCGGCTGCCAATCGCGCGCCTCTACCAACGCCCCTTAAAGGCGCCGCCGACGCGGCCCGAGCCGGGGCGAATCAGTTTCTCAGTCGCTGTCCCCAACTGCGGCATGGAGTCGTCCCGGGGGCGGCCTGGGCCCGAAGCGGACCTTCTGGCTCTGGGGGAACAGCAAGCCGCGATCTTCGGCGGCGGGCCGGGCCGAGCGACCTCTGCGCCGCCCTCAGGCCTCCGGGTGTGCGGGCAGGAAGAGGCCGAGAACGTTGGGGGCGCGAGCCGCCACCCCGCGGCGTCCCCGAAGACTTCGAGCCGCGGCGCCGTCCACCAGGCCGAGCGGGAGGCTCGGGACGACGAGCCGGGCCGCGGAGGGACGCCGTCCGCGCCGGGGAGCCGCCGGGGGGCGCCGGGTCCCGAGCCCGACCCGCATGGGTCCTCCGGGCCCCAGGACCCTGAGCCTCGGGAGGACGAGCCTGCATCCGAGAGGGGCTGCCGTCGAGGGAGCCCGGGAGGCCGCGGGATGGAGGCTGAGCCGCGGGAGGAAGACGAGGAGGAGGAGGCGGCGGCGGCCGGCAGGGTTGGCCGCTCGTTCTCCAGCCGCCTTCAGGACAGCCGCAGCCTGGACGGGCTGAGCGGGGCGTGTGGCGGCGCGGGGTCCGCGGGGGGTGCCGAGCCTGGCGCGGGCGGCGGGCGTCGCGCCACCATCTCCAGCCCCCTGGAGCTCGAGGGCACCGTGAGCCGCCATGGCGACCTCACCCACTTCGTGGCCAACAACCTGCAACTCAAGATTCGTCTCAGCGCCGCTCCTCAACCCCCGCCCCCTGCCCCGGCGCGGCCCTGTGCAGCGCCCGCGCCCACTCCGGCCATCCCCCCCATCGACCCCGACGTGCTGCGGGACCTGGAGCGGCTGAGTCGGGAGCTGGGCGGCAGGGTGGACCGTCTGCTCCGCGGGCTGGGTGGCGCGGTGCAGGAGCTGACCGCGCTGAGCGTGGGCTGCATCCAGACCTACCGCGACGCGGTGGACTCCCTGGGCGAAGCGGTGGACATGAGCATCAAGGGCATGTACACCCTGCTGGCGCGCTGTGAAGAGCTGGAGAGGGCTCTGCAGCCGGTTCAGGGGCTGGCGCGCCAAGTGCGGGATATCCGACGCACCCTGGAGGTGTTGGAGGCCCTGTGCAAGTGACCGGGAGGGCAGGAGAAGGCTGGCCAAGCCAGGGCCCAGCAGGATCCTAAGAACTCTTCGAGGAGCCCTGGTGGGAACTACCCGCCGCCGAGGGGAGGCCTAAGTATTGGAGGCTCTCCCAAACGCATTTAGCAGGCCTGCGACCACTGGCTGGGCCTTATTCAGGTGTATATGGGGGAAGTTCTAAAGCCTCTCCTGGTGGGAGGGGATGATGCTCTGCTTCTATTAAGTTGGCCATCTGCAGCGACCTTGTTCTCAACTCTCTTCTCCAGCTAGAGCACCATCTCTGGGAACCCAGGGCTTTAGGTTTCGGCTTGGGAGGCAGGACTGCCGCGCGCGGTCAAGAACGGAGAACGGAGGACGCCCCAGCCCCCACTTTGGCCACCCTGACTCCAGTGGCCACATCTCAGGTGCCAGGGGCTGTGGGAGCCTGAGTGGTCCTCGGCCACACGCCACGCAGACAAGGATGCCCACCTGCAGATGGATAAACCCCTCGCTTCTGCCGTCCGGCCCCCTACCATCCCCCTTCCGCAGCCAGAACCGGGGTGGAACTAGAAGGAATGCATTGCCTGGGAGAGGGGGTGAGGTGGGAGGGGTCTCACTGCTCTCAGGGTTCAGGCAGAACTGTTGCTGGTTTTGAAGCCCACTGTTGTGGAGTGTTCTAATCAGTTTTGGCTTTCTGAGTTTTTGTGGAATTAAAGTGCTGCTGCTAAGGCTGAGGTGTCTGTGTGGGGTTCCAGGGATTGGTGAGGTGAAGGAGCGGGAATGAGGGTCGGTGTTTTTCGTGGAGCTCTCTTGGCGGATGCTGGGTGCGGGGTGAGAGTCCCAGGCTACATGGACAAGGGTATATGGTTCCTGCTCTCCGGCAGCACTGCGATGGGGGAGGGAGGCAGACACGGGAGGTGGGGCACGTGAGACACACAGATGGGCTCAGGGATCCTGTAAAACAAACACGGTGTTCCAGTACCGAAAGGGAAGGGGCTGTCTTCTCAGAGCTCGAAGGGGACTGGCAGGGGCCGGGTGAACTGGACATCTTGACTCAGGAGGAAGAGTGGAAGCGCTTGTTACCTCCATTCCTGAGCCTATGTCCCACACTCCGCCGTTCGGTGTCATATTCGTTCCAACCTCTCCAAGCCTCCTGTCCACAGTTCACATAGTAAGTTCCAGGAGCCCCACGTTATGGCCGGGAGCGTTATAGAGATTACAGAAGGAACTCCAGTTTTATTAAATCTTCCTCCTCCCCCCTCAAGTCAGTACCGTCAGTTTCAACATGTTTCTATTTTGGGTGTGAAAAGTTCCAGAATTGGAAATGTTCCTCCACAAACCTTCCCCAGTAACAAGAAATTACAGTGGTGCAAAGTTTAAAACGAAACAAACCGCTTCTGGCCCGTACGGGGATCGAACCCGCGACCTTGGCGTTATTAGCACCACGCTCTAACCAACTGAGCTAACCGGCCAGCTGCTGTTTCCGTTGGAGTCTGGAACTATATAGAATTTATATTACTGATCGGTTCTGTCTTCAGAGAAAATTAAAAATAGGCAAGACCATTCTGAGATGTGAAAACGACATATAAGCAGAATCACCGCGCGACTCGGGAAGTAACAGCAAGACGAGAACCGCGCCAGCACGGAAGTCACTGGTGCTCGGTGGCACGGGTCCACAGGGCGCAAATACGGAGCCCGCGCCTGGCAACAAGCATGTGGCGTCCGCGAACGCAACCACAAGCGCCATCCAAAGGGTCCCAGTGGATTCCGGGAGAGACAGGGATGCCCAGAGGTTCTTCGCAAAAGCAGCAGAGCGGGGAGGCACCGCTGGGATTCGAACCCAGGATCTCCTGTTTACTAGACAGGCGCTTTAACCAACTAAGCCACGGCGCCCGCCATCCCGGGTTTGGCGCCTTCTTTCTTGGCCAGGTCTGCTCTCCGGCAGGTGAGCGGACGCCTAGGTGTCCCCTTGTAACCAAGCTTTGGCCGTCCTGGAAAACGGAGTAGTAGGGACGAAAACCACGGTTGGGGGCGACCGCGGAGTACCGGGGTGACGCGGAAACCGAGTCAGGACAGGTGGGAGGTAACAAGAGAAATTCTTGCTTGGAGACGACAAAACTGAACGCTGGCTGCGGCAACCGCACGCCGACGAGGATGGGATTCGAACCCACGCGTGCAGAGCACAATGGATTAGCAGTCCATCGCCTTAACCACTCGGCCACCTCGTCCGCCGAAAAACGGCTCCCGCTCTTCTCTCTGGGGCCTGAACTTGTCCTCCCGCAGGCGGGACCCGCCCACGTGGCGGAGGGCGCGCGCGTCCCGGGACCAGGCCGGAATCAGCAGACACGCCTCGCAGGCGACCGCCGGCCGAGCGACCTTCTCGCCCGCGCGCGCTCCACGCTCTCTCCTCCGGGCCGAGCGACCTGCCGCGCCCGCCAGTCCTCCGGAGCCTTGCCCCCGGCCCGCGCTTGCGGGACCCGGATCCGCGCCCACCAGCCCACGAGATCTGGACTCCCCCGACGGGGCGGCTCGGGACGTGGCCCCAGGAGAGCTCCCCTTCCGGCCCCTGCGAGGTGCTGCTCCGAACCGGGCGCGGGCGCTGGGTGGATACGCCCGGGAGGGGAATAAATAAAAGTGACGGAAGCCCTGGCGGAAAAAAAAAACCTGACCCCGACGTGATTTGAACACGCAACCTTCTGATCTGGAGTCAGACGCGCTACCGTTGCGCCACGAGGTCGGCCGGCCGGGGCGGTGGACAGGTCTCCCCATGGCCACTTGGCGGCCGGCCGGGGTCCCGGCGATCGAGGCTGAGAGCCGAGGGACTTCCCAAGCTCCTAAGCTCCGGCGGCGTGGTGGGTGCGCCGTCCCGCCCGCCTCGTGCGACCCGCGGGGCCTCCGCCCCCGGCGTCCTGCCCACGAGCACCTGGCCCCGAGCTGTCCCCAGGGGGGAACGGACGGACGGACGGAGCCGGGCGGAGCGTGGGAGCGCTGCCGAAGCCCCCGGGCACCTGCGGGGCGCGAGACCCGCTCCCGCAGCCGCGCGTCTCCTCCCGGCTGCGCGTTCCCGGCGTCCGCGGGGCCTGCCTGCAGATCCCCGCCCCGGCCCCGGCCCCCGGCTCGGAGACTCTGATCTCAGAGTCCACGGTGGAGCCCCGGCTTCGGTAGTTTCGTCGCTAGTTACGGCTCTGGGGAATAATTTACATGCAGTGACAAACACGGGCCGGAAGTGTGTTTTGGTAAATTTTAACAAATGCAACCCACAACCCATTCAAGGTATAGGACATTTCTTCACCCCCGCCCCTCCCCGCAGGAAGTTCTTCCCTGCCGCTTCCCAGAGGCAACCACTGTTCCGATTTCGATCACGACAGACGTCAGTATGAGCTGGCAACTTCTAGAGAGGGGTACCAGAAGCTAGCACAGACCCCCATTTGCCTCTCGAGACGTTCAACAGGCCAGCACGGCGACAGAGGTCATGCTGTGTCTCACGCCTTCCCTTCCAGCTCAAATGTGCGTTCGGTACAATGGTGTTGCCGAAGTCCTCAGAGACCACAGAGATATCACAGCCCCCCACCCCTACCCCCGGACATCCCTCGGGCGTGGCTTTCGTTGAGTCAGGGCAACATCGTTAAGAGCCTTCTTCTCCCGTGGTTGTCAGGACATGGATCTGCTGGCTTTCCCCTGTTCCCCCCAATCCGTGCCCCCAGTCTCTTTTTCTGTCCTTTAACCGCAGAGCTCTGTCACCACCTTCCCTGGAGTCAGCCATGCGTGTGCCCAGGGCTCCCGAAGCCTGCTCCCACCTCTGGATTCAGCGTCCATCACGTCCTGGACACCTCCTCTTGCCGCTGTCATCCTTCCTTCCCACTCCTTCTGCACTCCCACCCGGTGGCTAAGCTAAGGCTGGGAGTCTCCTCTTGACTCTTCCCTCTCCCTCCCTCCCCATTCCCCGTTCCCAAGTCTTGTCAATTTCATTTCCATTCATAATTCTCCTGCGGGCTCTCATTCCCCATCCTCTCTTGCCGGATTATTTAATAGCCTCCTCTCTGACGTCCCTACCTCCGGAAGAGGATCATCTTTTTAAAATGCCAACTCCTTCCCATCACACTGTGGCTTAAAATCAGTGCCCCATCCCCTTCGAGATTAGGTCCTAACTTACTGGCTGGGTCCCCAAGGCCACACACTTCTTAAGTGGGCCCTGGAAGCGGGTTGCCAGTATTCACATATAGGCTTTGCTACTTACTAGTCGTGTGATTTGAGTTCATTGTTGAACCTCCTTGCGTCTCCGTGTCCCCATATGGAAAATGGTAAAGATTGTAATGGATCACTAGTAGTTTATTTCCTAAGATAAAGTTTTCAGAACCTGACTGGTCATAATCAGTTATTACGGTTGTTATTAATATCTGGTCCTTGCCTGATTCTCTTCAGCCACTGTTTCCTCACCTCCCAGGTGACAGCCACGGTGACTCATTTATAGTTCCTTAAGCTCACTTTAGTCCCCATTGTCTCTGTGCCACTATCCTTTATCTGGATGACCCTTAACATACCCTTCAAGACTCAATTCAAAAGCTCCCTCTTCTCTACTTCTCCCCTCATCTGGGGGAGGAGGCTTGCTGTGTGTCTCCTCCAGGATAACTTTTAATTGTTTCCCTCACCGCTAAGTTACTCAGGAGAAGGAAATATGTATTCCTACCACCCCCATACAATTCCTGGGGTATAGTGTGTATTCCATAAGCATTTGTGAAATTAAGGAGGGATAGCTTTAGCAAAAGCACTAGCATGGGCAAGAATCTACTTTATAGAGGAAGGAGATATGTTTGAGTAGTTGGAGAGGATGGGATGGGATGGAAATTTTTGCTAGAAAGGGAAGTTGGGTCAGTGAATATGGTACCAGGGAATGTAGACTTGACCTCTAGGCTCAGAAAGGTTCTGTAGCAGTTATAAGGAATTATCAGTCCAGGGTCACCATCCAGAGTACTGTCGGATGTTTAAATCTCCATTTATCCCAGCAGTTTCCAAGTTTTAGAAACCAATAGATTATCCTGCCCAGAGCTGCATTGCTCAATACGGTTAGTCGCTAGGATGGCTGTTCAATATGGGGCTTTTCAGATGAAGTTGAAATTTAAAAATTCAGCTTAGTTCCGCTAGCTCCATTCCAAGTGTTCAGTAGCCCCATGGAGCTAGCTGGCTACCACCTGGGACAGAGACATTGTGAAATATTTCTGTCGTAGAAAGTTCTGTTGGATGGTGCTGATCCGGGAGGCTGAAAGCTGGTGACTTGAGGCTGTTGTACCCTGTATGCTCTTGTCATCAGGGGTATTTTTCTCCCTTTTCACTTTTTTTTTCACCGTTCAGTTGGGTACTAACATTTATAACTGGAGTGAGAATCTGGATTTCTGGCCTCTCTTAAAAAAAACAAACAAACCCAGTTTTTCCTGTGTAACCTGTATCTCAAGGTAAACAACAAGTTGACGAAGGCACATTCTTATTTTTGGAAGAATAAAAGGTGACAAATGCAGAAAGGAACGATGCAGTTAAGACATCCCTGTTTTGCAACTCTTTCTGCAATAATGAAGCTGGGCGGTGGTGATCAATTAAACCAGTGAGTGAAAAACCGATGGGAGCTTTATAATGCTTGCTTCAGTCTGACTACACCTGAGTCTACTGCTCAGCTTTAACACCGGAAAAAAGAGAGAGAAGCAGCCAGGATGTGCCTCCCGATGGGACAGGATAAGAAATACAAGCCAACTCCCATGATGTCTATTTACCAGAAAATTGAATGTGAGACCCATCAGCCAATAGATCTTAGCAACCAGTTTACAGGAAACACAGGACACACAGGAACATGTGAAATGACAGGATCAGCGTCTTGTCTCTGTCTAAACCACCCAGTGTCTCCATCAGAGAAATTGCAAGGAAGGAGAACAAAGAGGAAGAACCGAAGATTTAAAAAAAAAAAAAAAAAGATTTAAGAGACACAGAACCAAGGGCAATGTGTAGACTTCGTCATATGTCTATATGATGGGTATTGGACAATCTGAGCTATTTGGTGATTCTGGGATTTGCTTGGCAATAACCTAGTGGGGCTGGGAGGGAGCCGGGCTGAAACAAGGTTGGCGACGTGTTGGCAATTGTTGGAGCAGAATGGCAGGCTTCAGAGGGGTTCATCCTTCTATTTGCTTTATTTTTACATATGTTCGAATTTTTTTCCCTGAGCTCTTTTCTGACCAGAGCAGATGTTAGGACAGCTGGGTTCCAGCCCTGGCTGGAGTCGGTGGACCCCGCTTAGGGAAGGACGCACCAGGTCGCCAGCAGTACCTCCTTTGGCCACAGGGTGGCTCTAACGCTCACTTTTGTGTGACCTCTGTGGGGCAGGCTTCTGGGAACCAAGGTCATGGAGAGTGACAGGACAGACCTAAATGCCTGTTTATTAATTCATAATGTGAAATGTGACTACCCAGTTCTTACTGTCTAGTAGGTTCCCTAGGCAGGAAGCCTATTATAAACAGAATGCCCCAGACTTCCAGCCGTGGGAGCCCAAAATTCTGCCATCCTTGACCCCTTCCTTTTTCTCACCCACTCATAGCCCCATGTTTAGACCTTCTTATCTTTTAATGATCTCCTGATTCTTTACACTTTGTTCCACTTTCTTTATTCCACCCTGGTCCAACCTCATTCTGTCCGTCCTGGGATCACTATAGCAGGCTCTTCACATGCCTGCTACTTAACATCTCAGCATCCATTCTCCACATTGCAACCAAAGTCATCTTCTAGAATAGACCTGACCAGGTCCCTCCCCTTGGCTGCAAGCCAGGTACCATGTCTGCCCATTCCACCCCACCCCACCCCTCCCCACCCCTCCCCACCCTGATCTCTTCTTCCCCTTCCATTATTAGCTTTCAGACATATCAGCTTCCCTTCTGTTCAACGAACATACTGGCCTCGTTCCCACCTAAGGACCTTTGCCCTCGCTGTGCCTCTATCTGGAAAGTTCTTTCTCCAACCTTCACACTGCTGGCTGACTCCTTCTCTTCATTCTCTTTGTTCTGGAACTTTGGAAGATCTTGCAAAAACAGGTCCTGGGTTTTGCTCACTTTCAGTGGATGACAGTGTTTCCTTCGTCTGTGAAACATCAGACTTGACAACTGTCACTGGGAGAGGTTGGTAATGACGGCCTGGGCTTCCCATTCCTGGGAGAAGAAGTCATGTGAGTTAGAGGCAGAGGGAGGAGCCCTTCGTCCTTGCATCTTATCTGTGCGCCCAGAATATTTTCGTGCTCGCTGGGCTTTGCTCACGTGGAGTCCGCCTCTCATTGTACTTAGGACATCAACACTGTCACCTGTTTTGAGGGTCTCATATGGATAACAGTCACCTCCAATGAGAGAAGCAGTTGGGTCCACTGTACTTTGCCTGTCCTTCCTGAGATGAGGACAGAGTTTGCCTGTCCTTCCTGAGGTGGGGGAGGTTTGAAAATATTTTCAGAACTTTAAAACGGTTCAACAATTAAAGAGAGAACCTCCCCTCCACACCTGAGAGCTCAGAAACCCGTGCAGGTAACATTTGATTACCATCCAATATTTCTGGACTCAAAACAAAACAAAACAAAAACAAACAAACAAAAAAACCCCAGAGACTTGGCTGAATCTCACTCTTTATACAAATAATTCCTTTGAAAAGTCTAAATGATTGCGTTTTTTATTTTGTGGGTTTTGGTGACCATATTGTCTCCATTATGAGATTAAGACTGTACTGCCCTTTATAAAGAGGTAGTTTTATAGGAAAATGTCACTGCATAGCTTCCATGTATAGGAGTTTAACATGTAGGGACCATCAATCCCAGAAAGTCATTCCTTCTTTTTATAAAGCTATTTAATGTCTCAGTGATAATATTATAGAAGACCCAGAAGGAAACCTTAGGAAGGGCTATCATTTAAAACTTTATTTTAAATAATCTGGTTTATGGAAGAGTTGCAAAAATAATAGAGAGAGGGACACGTGCCTGGTTCAGTACATAGAGCAAGTGACTGTTGATCTGGGGTCGTGATTTCCAGCCCCGGGTCGGGTGTAGAGTTTACTTACAATAATAAATATAAGGAGTGCCTGGGTGGCTCAGTTGGATAAGCATCTGACTCTTGGTTTTAGCTCCGGTCATGATCTCTGGGTTGTGAGATCCAGTCCCTTGTCCAGCTCTGCACTCAGCGGAGAGTCTGCTTGAGATTCTCTCTCTGTCTGCCTCCCCCCAATAAATAAATCTTTAAAAAATACATATATATATGTAATACAGAGAATTCCCATGTATGTTCGAGACCATGTTCGCTCTATCATTGCCTCTCTGTCTCTACAGACACACGCATATTTTTCTAAACCATTTGAGAGTAAACTGCAGACATAATGCTCCTTTACCCCTAAAATAGTGTGTATTTTCTAGAAAGGACAGTCTCTTCCATAAAGGCAGTAGAATTATCAAAAATCAGAAAATTAACATGGATATTACCGGTATCTAAACTAGAGACCTTATTCCAATTTGCCAATTGTCTCACTGATGTCCTTTGCAATAAAAGAAAGTTTGAGGTTTTTTTTTTTCCTAGTCCAGAAACCATCATATTTTTCAAGTCAAATGTGTCATATCTCTTTAGTCTCTCTAAATCTGGAAGAGTTCTTCAGTCTTTGGCTTTCGTGACCTTGACCAAACACATCCTCACTATCTCTTTGAGTTCTGAATTTTTTCACCCGCCGGTTTAGAAAAAGGAAATGTATTTATTATATTGGGGTCCTCGAAGAGAGAAATGTGTTTCCTCTCCATTTTGACATTTCCTACAACAAAGTTGAAGAATAAATGACTCATTTTTCGAAGGGCCTTTCCTTGCGTCTCCTTTTTAAAAAAATATTTATAGTGCCTCTTACCCTGCGGATTTATTATTTGTTTGGATGTTTGTTGCCCATCTCCATCTCCTTGACTAAGAATATAAACTCCAGGAAGGTAGAGCCTTCGGTCTTGTTTGTGAAGAACAAGAGCCCTGCACTTGCTAGCTGCTCAGTGATTATTTGTTGAATGGATTTAAAAATCAGAAATGCCCCCTGGGCGTGCGTGTTTAGCTTACACCCGTCTAAAAGCACTGGGGTGGAGGAGGAAGGGAGACGATCCAGTACATGGGCTGGGGAGGTCCCGGGGACGCTGTAACCTGACCCGGGAGCAGAGAGCCAGGCCGAGAACTTTCCATTCTGCCAGGATTCCCGCTGAGGGCCCAAGGTCAGTGAGGGCGCTGATAGTAAGAGGTCCTTGGACTGCTGCTGGGCCAAGTCAGGTGCCCACATCTCGGAGAGATAAGGAGACCCGAGCAGAGTCTGCGTCGCCACCCGCTCCTTGCCTCCCAAGGGAGCAGGACTCCGTGTCCTTCCGCCCGGTCACCCACTCGCGTCCCCAGAAGCGCCTCGCATCCACGTAGGGAGCTGGCCATTTTTGGCTCTCTGCGATTCCCTCGCCAAACTGAGCCAAGTCGTCTGGGGACTCGGGTGGGAGGGGGTGGGGAGGAGGTCAGAGAATCAAGGAAGGTTCCGGTCCGGGGTCCTCGGATAATCAGGGACTCCGTGACCATCTAATAAGTGACGGCGGACAACGCAGGGGCATCCGCGTCTCCGCGTTTCGTTCCCGCATCTGCTCTGGCCCAGGGCCGTGGGGAGCCACAGGGAGGCGGAGGAGGGAGAGAGAGAGTGTCGCTGCATTAGGGCCCTAAGACCGGCGTGACGGGGAGAGCGGTCCCTGGAGACAGGCCACGCGGCGGGGACCGAGGGCCGGACCGCGCCCCTCGCGGCCACCCCCCCCCAACTCGCTCCATCGCCGAAGGCCTCCGCCGCTCGAGATTTGACTGCGCTCGCGAGATTTCCCGAGATCCGGCCGCCGCGTCCGCTGACGCGGTTGCCAAGGCAACTGGGCGGTGCCAGCGCGAGCGGGAAGGAGGCGTCCGTCGAATTTTTGCTTGCCAGCGGGAGAGACTCGAGGAGTGGCCCTTCCTGAGCTTCCAGCCCCACGGAGCGCGGCCTCCGCTGCAGTCGGTACCCTTGCCCCCGGGGGGCCATGGGCCGGATCTCGGGGCTCGTGCCCTCTCGCTTCCTGACGCTCCTGGCGCATCTGGTGGTCGTCATCACCTTGTTCTGGTCCCGGGTAAGACCCACGGCCACCCCCCTCCCGCCCCTCACTCCATTCCCACCTTGGGGTGCTCCCGGCGCCTCCGCGCCCCTTCCCCAGGACCTCACGTGGGCGGGTCATTCCATCCGCCTCTGACCCCAGTGCTGCCCCGCAGCCCGCCCCTCTTTCACTTTCTTCCTCTCTGCTCTGCTCCCCAGGACAGCAACATCCAGGCCTGCCTGCCTCTCACGTTCACCCCGGAGGAGTATGAGAAGCAGGACATTCAGTGAGCCCTTGGGGGGCAGGGTGGTCAGAATTCAGCAGTAGCGGGAGTGGAGGGGTCTTTGAAGAAGTCCAGGAGGCCCGAGCCAGCCCCCTTCCTCTCTGCAGGCTGGTGGTAGCGCTCTCTGTCACCCTCGGCCTCTTTGCAGTGGAGCTGGCGGGTTTCTTCTCGGGAGTTTCCATGTTCAACAGCACCCAGAGCCTCATCTGTATCCTTTTACCCACGGCCCATTTCCATCTCCACTCCCTCCAGCCACCTAACGCGGCCTTTCTGGCGCCATGGTGTGTGCTCTGGAGGGGGGCGGGTGTGTGTGTTGTGTGTGTGTGTGTGTGCGCGCGCAAACAGCCTCTCCAGTTCATAGATCTTCTTAGGCCATGTGGAATATTTAATACAATCTTCAATCGTTTGTTAAGCTCCCGCCATGCACTGGGCACTGGAGATCCCAAATGGGAGTAAAACACAGTTTTCCACCTTAGGAAGAGGCAGATACGCAGACAGACATCTGTAACTCAGTGTGAGAAGCCCTGGGCTATAGGAGTGTGTAAAGATATGAAGAAGCACTATGGAAACTCAGAAGAGACAGCTAAATAAATAAATAAGAAAGAGAGAAATGAAGAAGATGGATCAGGGAAGGCTCCTGGTGCTTGAATTGTAGCTGGGAGGACCAGGGTGCTGCATGGTGATTTCCAGCAGTGTATCAAGTCACTGTGAGTATTCTTGTGTGCCTGGGGTAGATGGGGCGCCTACTCCTGAACCTGAAGGATCCAGGCTAGCCGCTAGATACGGGTTGGGGTAGCCTGGGATCTCAGCTGTGCAGGCCCAGCCCTGCTCTCTACTCACATGGCTGTCCTAGAACACAGAAGTCAGGGCTGCAGGCTCTGGCCTTTGCAGTGTGGTGCGGGAGCAGGGGGTGAAACTGAGTGCAGACGCTGGTCCCGGTAACAGCCTTTCGTGGCTCATCACTACTTATTGAACCAAAGGCTTTCCTTGACTCTGGTGCATTCCCAAGCCATTGGGGCTCACTGTAGTGCGTCCGTGGCCCTGTCCTTTTTCATATTCGAGCGTTGGGAGTGCACCACGTACTGGTACATTTTTGTCTTCTGCAGGTATGGTGGCCCCCAATGTTTGGGGATGGGGAGGAAGGTTTACTCAGTCTGAAGGTTTCCCCCACCCAGGCCTTTACTCCATGGTCTGGTAGGATATAGCAGATCCACCCAACTTGCTATAGTCTCTTGAAGTCCCCCTCTCCTACACTTTTGGGGTGGAGTCTCTGGTTTGGGGATTTGGGATTTTTTTTTTTTTTTTTTTTGGAAGGATTCTTGAACCCACCACCTACTGTCCGCAGTGCCTTCCCCGCTATCACCGAAATGGCATTGTTCGTCAGCGTCTTTGGGCTGAAAAAGAAACCTTTCTGATATCTTCATGACGGGAGCATAGGATTGAAAGTTAGAGGAGCAAGGGACCACTCACCACCATTCCTGGAACAAGAAAGGCCGTCTTCAGCCCTCCCCCGTAACACTGCATTTGGTGGAGAATGTCAGTGTTCGCTTTAGGGTAATTATCACTCGAGTCTGGGATGATCAGCGTTTTATTTAGTGCTTTGTAATAAAATATATTTTAGAGTAAGATCAAGGGTTTAAAAACGTTTAGGGGAGAATTGGGGTGGCCAAACTACTAAGGAAACGCAAGGCTATTTTCCACCCTTGCAGACTGTCAGATCATAGGTTTCGCTTTTATTTTGGTTATTACGGTACTGTCTGGCGGAAGGAAGTAGGCGGGGATATGTAAATAACAAGCGCTCTCTACGGTTAGTATGCCGAGCTCGTGAGTGGAGCATTCTGGGAGGGATTTGTTTTTTATTATTATTATTATATATTTTTTTGCAGTCAAGTGGCAGGGGGGAAATGTTTTTAGTACTGCAAATACATGTAGCAATAGAAATGGAGGAACCTAGATAACTTCAGGTTGCTGGGGCCAGCGGGCTATTTACTCACCCTAGACGAAAGCGGCATCTTTTGCCCTGAGTAAGGAATGCGCACAAATGGTTTGTTTATCGTCAGGTGGGATAATCCTTACCTGTTCCTCCTCCGGGAGGGCAGCTCGGAATATGATGATCGGAGCTCGCATGATTCGTGATTAGCGTCTCTGCGTGGCCAGGACTTGCAACACCCTGGTCGCTCCTGTCTGATTCTGCCTGACGATCGCGTATTTTACGTAGAAACGGGCAGATTTCGGTGTTTTTTTCCTACCAAGGATTGTTCCTTTTCTATGAAACATCCATTAGCAGTAGCGGTTTTATCTCGTATTTCTGAGCTCCGTTATTGTTACTTTTTTTAAACAGCAGGGAATTGGTGGGTATGTTTCTAGATACGTATTAAGTAACTGTTTGTGTCCTTCGTACTTGGTTGCTTAAGTTTTTTCCAAATCTCACCGTGGCAGAAAGGTGGAGCCCAGGCCATCCCAAATAAGCAGAAAGCGTCTAAGGTGGTGCCCCACACATGGAACCAACCTTTCCTACACGCCTGTCCCTTCGGGCAGCCCTTTATCCTGAGCGTTTATTCAGTAGATACTTACTGAACACTAACTACATACAAAGCGCTGTGGTAGGTACTGCGGGAATCGTGGTGAACATGATCCCTGCCCAGCCTCAGCCATAATAGATACTGTGGCTCCTGGGGTCCTGGAGTGTGGCTGGAGCAGAGGTAGGGGGGTAGATTGTGCCGGAAGCAAGGAAGGTGGACCTTGCGGGTCGTGCTTACGGGCTGATCAGGAAGGTCACATCCCACTGCAGTCTGGCTGTCACCCGCACCCATGGATGTGGTTCCCTGATTGGCGAAAGCGAACTTTTTGTTTTTCAGAAACATTGCAGGCTAGTTGTGCCACAGCTTTCATCAGAAATTATGTAAACTCACAAATGAGTTATATTTAAAAACAGGTGTAAAAAAAAAGAATCCCAGAGGTAATACTCAAAACTCATTACTTCCTGATTATTTTTTTTCTGTTTCTTTTTTTTAGTTTGTAGGCATTTTATTTATTTTTACTGAGTATAGTTGACCCACAGTGTTCCATTAGTTTCTGGTTCCTGTTTATTATCGACATTTTACTATTATGTGCTCTTTAGCTTATTTACGTTTATTGTATCCGTATAGCAAAAGTGCTATATAAGGATGGGCTACTACTTGTGTTTCTCTTCCCAGCTCATAGAGACATCAAGTTGGCATTTTGAATCTGGCCCTGGTAGGAGTATTGACACCCCAGAAATTGGCAAACACTACATGTCGGCGGGCTTAATTGGTTGTCTAGATTTAAGAAGGTGATGGAGAAAATGTTAATAATGCAGATTAAATTGCAAAATGTCACGTCTGTTACATTGTGAATAGCACGCAAAATGGAGGAAATATCCCCCCAGAAGTTGAAAACTATTGTCAGATTCAGCAAAGAAGTTCGTCAAGTCATTGAGGAACGAGTGAAGTCTTAACATATCCTCAATGTTTCATTTTTGTCTTACTCAAAAATGTAAATAAAAATATCAGCTAACATTCATACTGGAGATCCCCTGGCGCTGGGACACAACTCCATCTATGAAGTCGTGAATACAAGAGTGGAAGTTACAATAAAGAATGTTTTATGTTTTATTATTTGTAAGTTCTGTGTTACACATCCTTTGAATCAGTAAGATTTATAATAAACTTATGTACGTACATAAATGCATACTATTTTTGGAGAACTGGTAGTGGTGTTTTTTTTGTTTGTTTTTTTTTAAGATTTTACTTATTTTTGTGAAGTTAGCAGCTCATTACGCAGGATAAGCCAGTCATACAAGATAAATACTGGTTGATTCTACTCATATGAGATACTAAAGGTAGTCAGAGTCATAGAGACTGAAGGTAGAATGGTGGATGCCAGGGGCTGAGGGGTTGAGGAGTTGTTGACGAGGTAGAGCGTTTCAGCTTTGCAGGATGAAAAGAGTTCTGGGGATCGGTTGTAAAACAGCATGAATGTACTTACTACTGAATTGTACACTTAAAAATGGCTAAGATGGTAAATTTTATGTTATGTATTTCTGACAGTTTAAGAATTAAATAGATGATTTGGGACGCCTGCATGGCTCAGTTAAGCATCTGCCTTCGGCTCAGGTCATGATCCTGGGGTCCTGGGATCGAGCCCCACATTGGGTTCCCTGCTGGGCAGGGGGCCTGCTTCTCCCTCTCCCTCTGCCACTCCCCCTGCTTGTGCTCTCTCTCTGACAAATAAATAAAATCTTTGAAAAAAATAAAAATTAAATAGATGACTTAAAAATTAAAATAAAAGAGGGCGCCTGGGTGGCTCAGTGAGTTAAGCCTCTGCCTTCGGCTCAGGTCATGATCTCAGGGTCCTGGGATCGAGTCCCACATCGGGCTCTCTGCTTAGCGGGGAGCCTGCTTCCTCCTCTCTCTCTGCCTGCCTCTCTGCCTACTTGTGATCTCTCTCTGTCAAATAAATAAATAAAATCTTTAAAAACAAAAAACAGCAGGGAAAAGAGGAATTAGTCAATAAATGTTATTAGAAAATTGAGTAGCCATCTGGGGAAACAGGGATTGATACCTTACACCACTATTACCAATAGATCAAAGGTGACAGTGTAAAAAAATACAAGCATAAAAGAACTGAAAGAAAACTCGGCATTTTTAACCTTTTATCTTGACTAATTTCAGACCTACAGAAAACTTGCAAAGTTGTTCAGATCTCCTGTATAGCCTTCATCCAGCTCCTCCAAATGTGAGCATCTCAACGTGGCCGCATCATGATTATGGAAACCAGGAAATTAGTGTCCATGCCATATTATGACCTCACCCACAGCTCTGATTTGAATTTTGCCAGCTTTCCTACTAATTCCCCTTTTCTGCCTCAGCCTCTAAATCAGGATTTCACATCGCATTTTTTTTTGTCACTCTTAGGCTTTTCAACCTGACACCGTCCCTTGGCTCCTTCTTTTTCTGCCTTTCACCAACTTGACGCATTTGGAGAGTCCTGGTGAGTGGTTCTGGAGAATGTCTCTCCATTTGAATTTGTGCAGTGTTTTCTCTTAGATTGAGGGTATGCATCTTTGGCAAGAATACCACAGCAGTAAGTAGTTTGGAGTGAAAAGGACATTTCTGAGTATGAAAACAAAACACAGAAGTCTGAAAAGAAAGCCTGATGCATATAAATATGTATTAAAAAGGTAAAAAGTATGCATGGTAAAAAAATCATAAGCAGGGGCGCCTGGGTGGCTTCGTGGGTTAAAGCCTCTGCCTTCGGCTCAGGTTATGATCTCAGGGTCCTGGGATCGAGCCCCACATCGGGCTCTCTGCTCAGCGGGAAGCCTGCTTCCCCCTCTCTCTCTACCTGCCTCTCTGCCTACTTGTGATCTCTCTCTCTCTCTCTCTCTGTCAAATAAATAAATAAAATCTTTTTAAAAAAAATCATAAGCAAAAGCTAACATAAATGACAATCTAGGGAAAATATTCATATTGCAGAGAAAGTGCTAACTTTGAAACACGGAAATCTACAAATCTATATAAGAAATATACCAATAGTCCAATAATAAAGAACAGAAAAATTCTATGGATATTTCACAAGAGAGGAACTATAAAGAACTCTCAAATATATGAAAAGATGCCTAGACTCATTCACCATAAGAGAAATGCAAATCATTAAAACTAACTCAAGCAAATCATTAAAATTAACTCAATTTTTAATGCCCAAAAAGTTTCATTAAAGAGTTGAAGAGGGTACGGGTTTAAGGAAACAGGCTTCATCTCTTTGTTGGTCGGAGTGAAAATGGGTGACACAGAGCCCAGTTTGTCAATAGCCACAAAAATAAAAACAATCAAAACCACAAATACTCATACCCTTTTGACCTAGGATCTTCACTACTAGGAATTAGCTCTGCCTGTTTGCACATAGGTGCGATGGGAACATGCAGAGTATTCTTCGCAGCTTTGCTTGAGTTGGCAAATTGTGTCTGTCAACCGGAGATTGGTGGAATTACAGTGTAATACTCGGCAAAAGGAAAGAAACAATCTCCAGGAGGGGTCCTTTCCCTCCCGGGGTCAGTGGGAGGATCATGGGACCCTCAATCTCAGGGTCATAACTTGGAGACCCACATGGGGTGCAGAATTTACTTAAATAAATAAAAAACAAAAAGTAAAAATAAAACCCAATCTCCATATGTTAAGTGATAAAAGGACCTCGTGGCCTGGTTCCTATGGTTTGCTTCCATTTGTGTAAAAAGAGGAAACCATGCGCCCCGCCCATGTCTGGAAGGAGGCCCAGGGTAACTGGGAAGACTGGCGTTGAGGGCGGAAGCTGGAGGGCAGGGAGACAGGAGGGAGATTTTCTCCAGGTGCTCTTTTGAACTTGAAGAATCTCGAAGCACACGCACTATTTAAAAAGACAAAACTATAACATTTTTAAAGAATGTGAGCCCGCAGCTGCTCATGTTCCCTGTTTGGAAATGAAGCAACGTCGGAGTCCAGCAAAGCTTAGAAAGGAGAAACAGATCCCTGATGACATCATGGGAGTGCCTGTTCCCTGCTATTTCCAGGCAAGCTGCAGCACGAGAGCCCTCAGATTCTCCTTCTTGGTTGAAATCTGTCTGAGCTGTGTGGGCAAGTGTCTTGATTGTTACTTCCATGAAAGATTGCGATGTCTTGGGTTGTCGTTGCTGGGTTGTTGCTTTTTTTTTTTTTTTTTTTTCAGCTTTATTGAGGTCTAACGGACAAACACTGTGTTTTGATGATCTCTCTTGGGTATTACTGTAGCTCCTGGTGCCAGCACAGTGGAATGAAAGAGGTCTCATTTCACCAATGAGGAACATGAGGCCCAAAGAGAAGGCCACTAACTTGATGCAGAAACGGAGAGCTGGGGCTAGAACCCAAGTCTCCTGGCTGTCAGGCCAATTCAGTTGACTCAATCAGTCTTTACTGAGGGGCTCCTAGCGGGCTCAGTCTATAGAGCATGCAACGCTTGATCCGGGGGTTGTGAGTTCGAGCACCATGTTGGGTGTAAGATTACTTTAAAAAAAAAAAAAAAAAGCCAACAGGACTTCATTGAGCATCTTCTACCTGCCAGGCTCTGGACATGGTGTATGAGATGGAGGGGAAATTAGGATGTGGCCCCTTCCCCCACAGTCTGGAGCCCCACCCCCCAGGGCCCCCCAGCACACACAGAGGAACCTGTAAACCCCACTGAGTTTCCAATGAATAGAGGGTTGCAGAGTTAGGATTTGGGACCAGGAGGCCTCCCAGGTCCAGAAGACTGTGATCTGCCTATATCTTGTCTTACCCACACCGCGCTCTGGCACCTGGCTTTCCCACCACGCACGCCCGTACTACTCTGTCCTGCTGCTGGGACAGGAGGAGCTGGCTCCCCGGGCTGGTCCGAGATGCCCAGGGCTTCACCAGCCCAAACAGGGCTGTCCTCATGGGAACTGTGGGCACACAGGCCCTGCCTGAACCCATTCTCCCCAGACAGGTGCCTAGGCACTCACCATTTGCAATCCATTTGCCTGATGCGCTGGGTTGGCATTTACAACACCCCTCGTCGAAACTAGTTCACTGTCATTCATTACTCATTCACTGGCCTTGTTTCTGGCACTGTGCTTGGCACTGGGGCAGGGAGAATGGGTTAAAAAGGTACCACTTTAAGTATGTATGTTTTATACAAAAAGCTCTTTTTATATGGAGAAAGAGAGAGCGAGCACGCACAAGCAGGGGGAGCAGCAAAGGGAGACAGAGAAGCAGGCTTCCCACTGAGCAGGGAGCACAATGCAGGACTCGATCCCAGGACCCTGGGATCGGTACCTGAGCCAGAGGCAGACACTTAACGGACTGAACCACCCAGGTGTCCTTATATGAAACAAACAAACAAACAAACAGCTCTCTAGAGGGGTGTTCTATATGCGAAAGAAACTTACAAAGATTCCATCAAGGCATTTCTCTGAGCTTAGTTTTCCCCAAATGTAACATCAAGACACTACCTACCCCATAGGATTGTCC
>CM052891.1:49656153-49676768 GCA_028534135.1 Potos flavus
AGAGATGGTTACGGGTCGGGGGGAGGGCACAAGAAAAAAAAAAAAAAAGCGGGGTGCCTGGGTGGCTCAGTGGGTTAAAGCCTCTGCCTTCGGCTCAGGTCATGATCTCAGGGTCCTGGGATGGAGCCCCACATCGGGCTCTCTGCTCAGCAGGGAGTCTGCTTCCCCCTCTCTCTCTACCTGCCTCTCTGCCTACTTGTGATCTCTCTCTCTGTGTCAAATAAATAAATAAATCTTTAAAAAAAAATAAAAAATAAAAAAAAAAAGCCTCTAATTGGAAAGCTTAAAAAAAAAAAAAAGGAAGGGGCTTAATTCATATAGTCTGTGAGCATTTGTGTTTTTAAAAAGAAAAAAGAAGCATCTTTGTCTTTTTGTCTCCACACCAACGATTCTGAGGATTTACAAGCCTGGAGACAGCCAGCCGCTGTGTGGCTCGCACAGGGGTCCGGAGCAGCTCAGAATGGGGACTAGCTCTGCATTCGTTCTTTTGTACCTTTGAATTCTGACTTTTGATTGTGTTACCTATTACCGAGTTTAAAATCTAATATTGAATAATAAAAATATTATTATTATTGTCAGAGAGATGAGAGAAGAAATTGCATTTTGGGGAATGAAAAAAAGCAATATCACAAAAACCTTTTTTTTTTTTCCCCCCTCCAAAAAGGAGAGTGCACAAACCTTCCAGGGCACAAAACAAAAAGATAGATGAGTTGGGGGGTGGCCAAGGGAACCTCAGCTTTATGTCTTTTTTTTTTTTTTTTTATGTCAAACGTTTTAATATTTTGCAAGGAGAATACAGTCACATTAGTGTGTAATTAAATGGAGTGCAACAGAAATCCATGTGAAGCCTCTAGCTCAAGGTAGGCTCTTGGGAGTTTCCTTTCCCTTCAAGAGCCCAGGGCTGGACAGGCAGCCCCCAAGCCTTCCAGGACTCGGGCTCAGCCAGAGATCACAGAGGTCACAGGTCCTGATAGCTGATTGGGATAGAGGTGGGGCGAGCCCCTGGGTCCCTGTTCCAGGAAGCATTTCCGAGGGCACGCTCCTTCTACTCCTAATTAGAAGGCCTTGTCCTTACAAGCATTGAGGGACACACAAGGTTTCTGAAATTAATTACCATGTGGTCAGGTTTTGACTCATGGAACAAGTTCATGAGTCAGTGTGAGAATGACACCCCCACCCCCACCCCTGGTTCCATCCCAACACCTAAGTCCGCTGTCGTTAGAAGAAGAAAACATAAGAGAAGACATTTACTAAAGTTCTTCTCCTGGGCCGCCTGCATCAGAGTCACCAGAGGTGCTTGTTAGAAATGAACTCGGGCCCCCTCCCACATCTTTTGAATGAGCCTTGGCAGTGGGGCCCAGAGATTCGGCCTCCGAACCCCAAAGCAGGCAAATGTGGAAGCCACCGTCTCAGTCTGCAAAGATATTACTCTATTTTTCTTTAGTTCGACTTCTATTTTGGGTCTTCATTCTACTGCTTGCAGAAAACATTCCCTCATCCGTTTCCAGGTGAACTCCATCATCCCACGCCATCCCCTCCTCCTGCCTCCACCATTGATCTAAATTTGGGGAGTCCCTTAGCACCGCGACTTCAGGGGGTTGGCAGGGAGAGTCCTCTCTCCGAGATAAATCTTCTTGGGTCCCCACCTCCAGGGATCAGACATGCCCTCATTTCTACCCTCCTGCTGCTGCCTCCAGGACCCAAGAGCCACGTGCCAGCTTTCCAAGTCACACTCCGTGGCCTTGACTCCCCAGGTGTATTCTGGGTTCTGTCCCTCCCGTGTCCTCTGGACTTGGCCATTGGGGAAAATGAAGGTCACTCTGAAAACAATGTCTAACATCTTGGCTGGTCCTCCAGGAGCTTCTCTCCAGCCAGGTAGCAGGGCCAGTGGGGGTGGGGGCTCTGCCTGTTTGTACCTCCTTCCCCATCGTAGACCCAGACACTGCAGCTTTTGAACCTAAAAGCCTGGAATTTGGCATCTTTGTTCTCTGGCTAGAAAACAGAATAGCCTCAGGGCCAAAAAACAAAAGCTAGCACCCCACAGTGCCATCTGGACCCCCAGACAAGCCGCTCTTTCCTCCCTTTTCACATAGGCTGAGCCAGTGCACAAGGACCAGAGAAGTGGCTCCTCCTCGGAGGGGGAGGGAGCTGAGAGTATCTTATCTTAGATCTGCCGAGTCCCCACCCCCAACACAGGCTCCCTGTTCACTCACCTCCCCCAGACATCTGGGAAATGACACCTCTGGTGACAGAGCCAGTCCCCCAGGCCTCTGCTGGGAGGGGGTGGGGCGCTGCATAGGGGAGGCTCTCACACCAGAGGCCCTGGGAAGCCGGGGTGGGGGAGGGAAGAAGCTGGCTCTTGTTTGTCTCAGAAACCAAGGCCACCGGCCTCCCTCTGCTCCCCTTCCAGGGATGCAATGAGCACCCCTGGCCTAGGACCACGATGCCTCCCCTAAGACACGTCCTTTTTCACTTTTGAGATTTGTCTTGACCCAACCAACAAGATAGGAAGCTCATCTGGTCCCATCTTCTCTCTGAAGGGCCAGGCCTGCTGGGGATGAGCAGAACCTTGTGTGCAGCTGCTGTTTAGAGGATCTAAAGAGAGACCAGTCCGGGATGGAGGGGGGCGTGGATAATCTCCTCCTACCATGTTCCAGATCAAGCCATTTAACATATATGTAGCGCCTACAAATGTAATATATGTGGGGTCCAGAGATGGGACAGGAACTGGCCAAGGTCACACCTATGAGGCTAATCCACATGTAAAGTAGCATCTTGTACCTGGGTACTGCAGGGGCAGCCCTTGCCTACTGTCTTCCCCCGTAAGAAAAACAGAATAAACAGAAAACCCCCAAAGTCCCTTTCTGTCGCAGCCTGGGATCAGAGGCTGAGCCCTCCTTCTGTCGCCCGGAGCTGACCCAACGCTAGGGCAGAGCTGGGATTTGGCCGGGTCTGCGGCCATCACGTGAAGCAGCCCCACGGGACAGCCTCATGCTCTCCTCCCTCGGCCTTAACCTTGCCCTAGCTCAGTCAATCACCCCTGGTCTGAGCCCCAGTTGTGAGGAGCGGCAGTTTGCACACTTTGCAGTGACTTGGTTGGGGTGGGGAGAAGAGCCTGCCTCTTCTTCCTTCCTTCACACCCGGCTGCTCAGCGGCCGGGGGCCCCAGGCCTCCGCTGAGCCGTCCACCCGTGGGGCAGGCGGAGGGCACCAGCTCCCGGCGCTCCGTCCACCTCAGCAGCACGGTCCCAGCAACCCGCACTGCCCCGGCGACCTGCACCTGCCCCTTCCCACGGCCCCCCGCAGCCCACTGCAAACGCTGGAGCTGGTCGCCGGCCTTGGGGCCCGTGCTCAGGCCGAGGCCTTGCGGGAGATGTGGGGTGCGGACTGGTTTACGGGTTTCGCAGGTGCGGGAGGACGTGGCCTGGGGCTCGGGGCACCGTCCGGGCCAGGGGGGCAGAGCCGTGGGGCGCCCGTGAGGGCTGCGGCCCGACCGGGCAGGTCGGCGGAGGGTGTGGGGAACCGCAGCGCCGGGGCTCGGGTTTCACCGAGCTGCGGCAGGCGCGGGGCCCCAGCCGTCCAGCCGCCCCCCGCCCCCACCGCCCCGCTCCCGACGCACCGCCCGCCGCGCCCCGCCCCCGCCCGCAGTGCCCGGATGTGGGTGACGTGCGGCCGCCATCTTCCCGTCCCGGGCAGCCAGCGCCAGTCGGAGCCAGCGCGAGCCGCCGCCGCCGCCGCCGCCGCAGCTGCCGAGTCGCCCGCCCGCCGCCCCCGCCATGTGAGTCGGCCTCCCGCGCCCGCACCGGGCCTGCCTGCACCGGCCGCCGCCCTCGGCAGCCGGTCTGGGGAGCGCCCGGGGTTCGGCCGGCGCCCCGAGGCCAGGCCGGCGCCCGTGACTGCGCTCGGGCAGCTGGAGAACGCCGCGTCCCCGGGCTGGCCGCGCGGGTGGTGGCCGCGGGAGGGAGCGGGCCCCGCGTCCGCCTGCCCCTGGCCTCACCGCCGCCTGTCATTTCGGGTCGACCCCAGACCTTGTCTTTGAGGTCGCCCTTATTTGACGGGCGGGGAAACTGAGGCCCGGAGGGGGGAGGGGGCCTGACTCAAGGTCACGCAGCTAAGTGGCGGCGGGGCCGAACGGAGTCCAGGGCTCCCATCGGGTGGCCTTCCTCCGGGGAAAGAGAAAGGGAGGGACGGATGGATGGACAGGAGGATGGGCGGAGCCCTGGCCTCGGGGCCGGTGGCTCCAGGCCTCGGGTCTTAATCTGTCCCTGCCCCTCAGGTCGGCTACCGCTGCCACCGCCCCCCCTGCCGCTCCGGCTGGGGAGGGAGGCCCCCCTGCGCCCCCTCCAAACCTCACCAGTAACAGGAGACTGCAGCAGACCCAGGCCCAGGTGGATGAGGTGAGTGGGGGGGGGGGCTTGTGCGAGGAAGTGGGAAGGACACTGAGGGCTGGCAAACCGGTGGGGGGGCCCCTCGTGGGTTGGAGGTGATGAGTTTATGAGTCTGGGGACAAAGAGATACCCTGCCCCTTCCCTGTTCAGCTTGCGTTTGGAACGGCCCTGGGGTGTTCTCAGCCTTGATAGCCTGGGGCGGTTCAGTTCGGGCAGGTGTGGTCTGGTGATGGACAGGCTGCTTGAGGCTCAGTACATAGAGGGTGCTGCTCTGACATCCTAGATGTCTGGCTGTCAGCATGCCCCTGATGTGTGCTCCTTGCATGTCCCCAGGTGTGCTAGGCATGTTCTCTGTGTGTCCTTGGCATGTTAGCCTGGCAACATCGGGGTGCATGTTCCCTCTGTGGGTGCATGGTTGAGGAGTGCCCTCATTGAGGCGGCCTTGGCACACCCCCTGCCTCGTGGGCCCCTCCTCCAGGTGGTGGACATCATGAGGGTGAACGTGGACAAGGTCCTGGAGCGGGACCAGAAGCTGTCAGAGCTGGACGACCGTGCAGATGCACTCCAGGCAGGGGCCTCCCAGTTTGAAACCAGTGCAGCCAAGCTCAAGCGCAAATACTGGTGGAAAAACCTCAAGGTATGTAAGGGTGGAGGTACGCAGGAGGGCTGGTGTGAGAACTAAACTAACTGATGGGTGAGCGGGGGTGTCATGGTCTGTGTCACTGACCCCCTCTCCCCCTCTCGCCCCCAGATGATGATCATCTTGGGAGTGATTTGCGCCATCATCCTCATCATCATCATCGGTGAGTAGGGCAGGAGTGGCTAGGGCCCTTTCTCTGGAGAGGTTGCCCCTTCCAGGTTTTGAAGGTCATTAACCTAGTTTTTACTACTCAGCAAAAAGCATATATGGCTGCCAGTGCAGCTCCGATTCATCTAGAGCCCCAAACCTTGCTGTTGTTAAGCTTGCACTTTGCCTGGTTCTAGGCAACTTCTGTTAAGATTTTGGAAACAGGAAAGCTGGTGGATCCCCACTGCTCCCTTGAGGATCCTTTTTGGGCCTAAACCTAGTTTGGGAAACCCTGGAATTGGGAAGTGGGAGAGCAGGCAAGGCCCAGGGGCTTGGGACATGGCTAGGAAGCCAAACACTCTACTACTCTTTGAGAACTTGCGGGCCCAGAGAGCCCAGAGGATTAGGAGTCTGTGGCCCCAAGGCCATACGGTGGAGTTGCAGAGACCTTGGAGCCTACCAGTCCAGCCCCTTGCTTTACAGATGGAGAACCTAAGGCTGAGAGGGCTGGAGGGTGGGGAGGATGGGAGCAGGGCCAGGCCTGACACACTGCTTTCTCTCTCTTTCTCCCCCCCCTTTCTTCCTTCTCTTTCCCTCTCTACAGTTTACTTCAGCTCTTAAACCCCTGAGGAGCCCGCCCTGCCCAGAGAAGGGCCTCTCCCCACCTCCCCCCCCAATCCCCAGCCGCTCCTCCACCTCTCAGCCATATCTTCCAGCCTCCCTCCCCTGGATCCATGTGTGTGTGTCCCCGTGTGCGTGCCCCCCTGTAAATAGCCAGCTGTTATTTATACATATATAATATTATATATATTTGGTCTGTTTGTAGTTTTATTACTAGAAGATTTTTCCGGTTGTCCTTAACACCCCTTCCTGAGGTTCCCATCTTTTCCCTTTTCCTCCTTCCCCTTCCCTCTCTTCCTGACCAGCCCTGAATCCCTTCATTTGCATCTGCTATGCAATAGTCCCCCCTTCCTCTCTTCCTTCCCTTGGATTTAGCTGACCCTTCCTCCCACCCTGGACTTCCCTGTACCTCCACTCCCTACAAAACAAAAAAACAAAAAGCAACTGTCCAGTCCTCCCACGGTGCATCTTCTTTGCATCTTTGGGAGGCCCTGAGACTGGCCCCACTTGGTCCTAAGAATCCCAAGGTCTTCTGGGAGCTTCCAGCATGTTAATTAGCATTCATTTACATACTGACGTCCCTTTTGGTTTTCTCCTTTTTTGTTCCATTGTTCTTCATTCTTTCCACCCATGTTTCTTTTTTACTGAGGAGTTAGTCCCCACGGTCCTTGTATCAGTCTTTCATTTGCATGACATTACTTGCAGGTGGTGGGAGCCTGGGCTTTTGGGGAGCCAGGCTCTTCTGGCCCCCAGAATCACCCCCTCCTAGCCCCTCTCGTCTGGTTTGCCTCCCTACCCCCATTTTCCAAGCCTCTTGTCTCCTCCTCCCCCCAGCTGGTTTGTAAGTGTCTTGGAGTTCAGTGTGTCATGATGGACCAATAGTTTTGCCACTTGGAGTCTCTCCCCACATTCCTGCTCCCCAGTTTTCATGTGGGGCACTCAATCGACATTCCCATGGGGTCTCCCTCCCTCCCATCCGCCTGATCTGCCTCCTCCTCCTCCCACCAGGAGAGTTTGGGGGTGGGCCACAATCTGACTCTTTTGGGAGAGATGGCTGCCAGTGTGTGGGGGGTCATCACTGCCTTGGGGAGGAGTGGGGCAGAGCAGAGAATCCCCCCAATTCCTGCCTGAAATCTGGCCCCACCCTTGCTGGGGTTTGGATCGAAACTCCCCTCTCCAATTTGGGGGGTGTTGCTCCCATCACTGCCCAGCTCCTCTGACTGCCCCCCTGAATTCAGGGCGGGGGTACTAGTCACTGCCAATGTGTGTATGGGACTTGCTGGAAGATGGGGATTCTCGCCCCTCTCCAGGGCAGTCGAGCCCAGGGAGTTGTCTCCTCCTTAGGTGAAGTGATAGAGAAAGGGTCTAATGTCTTTTTAAATGGCACAATTTTAGGGGTCTGAGGGTCCAGTCCCTTAACCTGCTGGAGGGGACCCCCCAAACTCACTCTTCCCCCCACACTCAAGGTTTCTGTGTGGAGGGGGAGCAAGGAGATCTAAGCTGTGGTGTGAAAGGGTAGGGAGAGATGCTGGGGGTGGGGGTGCTGTGTTCTAGACCCCCCCATATTATCCCAGTGTCCCCTGCCTCCCCTTCCCTCCCCCCATGCCCCCAATTCTGTGACGCATCCAGATTGTGAAAATGTACAATAAATGTGTAATGAGTAACCAGCTGGTGTGTGTTCTAAGTCCTTTTCTTAACCAGTGGGAGGGGTATAGGCTCTGCAGGTGAAACAGGAAAGTTGAGAAGATGCATTTGGAAGGGACTGAGCTTTGTTGGAGGGCCTGACCTTGGCAGAGCGAAGTGTGATTCCCAAAGTGGCCACGGGTGGGCGCCAGGCGCTGATGCGGGGAACCGTTCCTGATCCCTGTGTCAGCTGGTGAACCCTGAGGCTTGGGCCTGGAGGCATGCTCCTGCTCTTTGTTGGATCCCTCTCCAACCCTTGATTTAATTCCCAGATGCTCTGCAGTCGCTCCCGTGGTCTTTTACTCCTAGCCCTGAAGTAGATGGCCGACTTCTGGGAGACGTCTTTTCCCCTGGGTTCCTCTCACAGTGCCAGCATCCCGAAGGCGTTAATAAATACGGAGCACATCGGTTCAGGGAGACCTGGCCGTAGACTGGCCTGCTAGCCCTGCACCCTGTTGTAGGACTGGTGACTGTAGACCCCACGCTGATCTCCCGTGGCCCCCGAGCACCCCCGACCCCAGGTGCTGCAGCGGTGAGCGGAGTGCTGGATGAGCTCTGGAAGCCCGACTTCCCCGGCTGCAGCGCGAGGGGAATCCTACTTAGCGTTTCCCTGTCAAGGATGCATTTACAAAAGGGGCCCAGGTGATTCTCAGTTAGGTACGCCGTCCTCATAATAACGTCCCGCATTTACCGAGGGCTCACTACGTTCCTCGCCGTGCTCCTTCATCTACTGAGGGTTCGCGAACGCCCTCGGACCCGCCCTCTTTATCGTGTCCGGGGCCTGGGTTTAAATCTTGCCCCATTAACTGACTGGAGTGTTAATCCAGATTATGTAACCTCTCTGGAACCCAGTGTCCTCTGTGGGGCGGAGTAGTAGTGAGACGGCCTCCGGGCTTGGTCCACAGAGAACGACCCGAGGTAGCCATCAACACCACCACCATCATATCACCGCGCGGCGCTGAGATCTGAAGACCGCTCCACCGTTATGCCGGCCCCTTCCAGCTTCGCGGGGCTTTAGGGACCCAGGGCCGGGGACTCAGCGCGGGGGGGGGGGGGACGCTCTGGTCACGCCCAGGACAACTCGCCCGGGTCTCGGCACGAAGCTCCCGCGACCTACGCCACCGCCGCTCGCATCTGCGCCTGCGCGCGGGTCACGCTCGCTGCGCCTGCGCAGACTCCGCAGTCTCTGGTAAGAGTGTCGTCAAGGAAAATCCCCAGCTTCCAGGTAAACAAGTTGCCGCGTGAGGCCGCGGGCACGTGTCCTCTACAGCTCCGAGACCTCCCAGCCTATGAGAAACTTTGGAGGGCTGGACTGGTATTTGCATCCCGGATCCGGGCAGGTCGGAGGCCGGTGCCACAGCCAATAAGAACCTCCGAAGTGGATGGGGGCGTGATTTCGGCTAGACTCCCAATCAACGTGCCGGGGCGGCCCCTCTCGCACGTGGACCTGTCACTGCGGGTGGGCAGACTGACCAATGAGAAGCTGACGGCGGCCGCCGGCGCCAATGGCGGCGGCGCGGAGGCCGGCCGGCCGCACGCGGCGCGGGGCATGGGTCGGGGCCCCCGGGCCAATAAGCTTGAGGGGCGTGGCCGCGCGGCGGGTGGGCGGGCCCAGAGGAGTTAGTCCCGGCGCAGCTGTCCCGCTGGGGATGAGAAGCTGTGGCCTGTGCGTGCGCGCCGGGGGTGAGTGCTCGCGGGTAGGCGGAGACCAGCGGAGACCCGTGTGCGCTTCTCCCGAGTGGTGTGTCGTGTCCCGGGCTGTGTTAGTGGAGTGGGTCGGGGGGATCATGCGAATGCAAGATCGCCGCGGTGGGAGCTCTGAGGGTCGTGGGGAACGGGACCAAGAGGGACGAGGGCGGGAGCCTGCGACATCTGACAGATTCTTCGCTGCCCTAGGTGCCTGGACCCCCACTCCCTGACTGGCCCAGGGGGTACTGGGAGGGTGGGGCTCGGAAGCTGAGACCCCTGTTCCCGGGGCGGTGTGGGGACGGGGTCCCTGAGAGTGGGTGGGGGACGTTCCAGTGCTTGGCTATTGTTTGGGTAGGCTCTTTAAGCACTTAAAAGATTCAGGGGTTCTGAGGCTGGAGGGAGGCCCTGAAGGGGCAGGTGGGAGGGTACCAAAGGGTTGGCATGGTAATTCGAGAAAGGGTGGTGAGATGATGTGTGTGACCCTGAGCCAGTCGCATCTTGGCTTTGGGATGTCTTTTTCGGGTGTAAAG
Organism: Potos flavus; assembly: GCA_028534135.1. Lineage (NCBI taxonomy): Eukaryota > Metazoa > Chordata > Mammalia > Carnivora > Procyonidae > Potos > Potos flavus. The sequence continues at coordinate 49,665,851 of CM052891.1, forward strand.
GGGAGGGGTTGAGCCTCGGAGCCATCACTGGGAGTAAAGGTGGAGTAGCCACTGTTCTGAGAGGGACAGGAGGGGTGTGCGGACTGTCTGTGCACGTATCTTCCTGAGCCCCTGGGCGCCAGGAGGCACCAACCTCTGGGTAAAGCTCTGCTCTCCGTACAAACACCCGGGCCTGTGGCAAAGTGACCCGGGGTTCGGTGGAAGAGTGAGCAAGTGGGACCCCTAGGAAATCCCTGGGGCTAGTGGCTGCTGGGGTGATCTCAAGGACTCTGTGAGCGTGTGAAAACGGGCTGAGATGATTCGGGGCAAGCGTGTGGGGAGTGCAGACTGGGTGTCTGAGACCAGGTCCAGGGAGAGGAGGGGCTGGATGGATCTGTGCTCCCGGCACCAAACTTAGAATCGGCTGGATATTTGAGAGGTGTCGATCCCCCAGTGCTGGGAATCACTGCACAGGTGCCCAAAGGGTAAGACGCCAGAATGACTACCCTTGATGCGAGCTCAGATTGGAACCCTGGGCTCCACTTGTTAAGAGCCGAGACCACCTTGTGAGCCAAATTTAGTAACTTCTGAGCCTTAGTTGGTTCTGTGGAATGGGGGTAATGCCATCTCCCAGCGTTGTTATGGGGATTAAATAAGATAATATATATGTGGTGCTTTTCGCAATGCCTGGATCATGGTTTAATATTTTTTGTTTTGTTTTGCTTTTAGCTAAAAAAAAAAAAAAAATGGCTATAGGATCTCAAAATAACAGTGACAGAAATGCTGTGGTTGGGAACTATTCTCACATTCTCAAGTTTTTCTGCAAGTTTCGGTGACTCCCTCCTCATTTCCCTCTTCCTGGGCCTTCTGGTCGTCAGGCACCAGCCCAAACCCTCATTCCACCCTTTCATCCCTCTCCCGGGATCCAGGCCCCAGGCAGGGCCGCTTGCTCCGTCCCAGTTCGATTTCCTCATCCCACACCCATTCTTCTCCCTGCCCCTCCTCCCTCTCTGTGCTGCCATAGTAACAAGAGATTCCAGCTCCGAGGGGGCCTCCGGGAAGGAGCAAAGGTGCGTGTTCTCTCGCAGAACCTGGGCCTCCAGCGTCCCCGCCCCAGCTCTTTGGGATTGGGCCAGCAGATGTGTACAGTTTCGGAGATGGGGGGAAGCCAGTGCCAGGAGCAGGAACAAACCGAGGGGAGGGAGGATGCGAGTCTGGAGAAGAGAGCCAGGCTCAGGGGCGGGGGCGGGGGACCCCTTCCTCCTAATCCTCTCTCCAGGAATCCCTGGCTTTGGGACAGGACGGCTGTCTTTGGCTGGGGGAGGCGCCCAGGCTGGGTGCTTGTCCTGGGCCACCAGCCAAGAGTACATGATGTTCCCAAGTGCGCTGGCCGCCGCCCTCTCGGGCTGGCCGCCTCCCAAACCGCTGCCTCTCCAGCCTCCCTGTCCCACATTCCCCGGCTGCCTTGCTCCGCCCTCTTCCTCCGCTTTGACGTCACCGCTCCCTCCCGCCCCCTCGCCTCCATTGACGGCAGCGGGGCCCGGTTACTGTGGGGACTGCGAGGCAGGACAGCCGGGGGGCCTTGAGAGCAGGTGGGGGCCGCAGGAGCGCTCGACCCCTTTGTCTATGAGAAATTCAGACCTGGAGGCGGGGGTGGGAGAGCACCGACTGCCCGTGTCAGCGGAGATCACACCTAGATCCCAGAGGAGAACCGGGGAGGAAGAAAAACCCCGTTTCCGGAGGAGAGTGGTCTGAAAATTGAGACAAGGGCCGGACCACAGTCTATGAGTTGGGGGGACATTTCCAAGGAGACGAGACTGAGAATCTAGGCTCCCGAATCCTTTGTTTCCTGTGTTTTCTTGCTTTGGTTTTTTTCTGGGTTATTTTATGACATCCCTGTGCCCCAGCTTTTTTTCCACAGAGCCCTCCCCGGGGCCCCTGCGCGGGGAACACCATTGTTAAGGGAAGCTTAGGCCACGTGACAGGGAGGATGTGTACCCACAGCTGATTATGTCAGCGTCAGTTTGGGGGCCTCTTCACTCGGCACCCACGTTAACGGGGAGCCCTGAGAGCTACTCAACAGCAGTCTTGGATGGAGGGGTCTGTGTCACTGCAGTTCCCCCCCAGCTCGGCCTGGCACTTTATTTCCCCAAATTAGGATTCAGTGTTCTGTTCCCCTCCCCTTTACAAAAAGCATACTTTCCAGCACCTTCTCCATCGCTGAGGCTCCTTCCCCTCCCTTATCTATCCTTGTTAACAAAATCACCATATCTATTGATCACCCACGGTGTGTCAGGTTCTGTCCCGGGGACTGGGGAATGCGGTGAGGTGACAGGTGAAGTCCTCGGCTTTCTCTCCGCTCTCTCGTCCTAGGGCTGGGGATCTGATGCCCTTGCCACCCCACCTGTGTCTCGCCAGGGTCCCAGTCGGTCTCTTCCCTCAGCCACCCCCTTTGTTCCCCCGTAGCCCTGGCTTCCTGGCCCCCCTTTTGGGGCAGCCCTAACTGTGGGTGGCTGCATCTTCAGGAGCGAAGCAGCACTAGTCACCACGTAGGCTGCCCGGAGACCTTTTCTCTGATTGGGTACAGAAGCACCTGGCATTGTTTCCCTTTACGGCCCTTATTGGCCCTGGCTGCCCCTTCTGTTGTTTGCATCCTCCCCTGCACTCCACCCCCTGTCACGCGGGGACCCTCAATTGCCATCCTCCTGGCTGTCCACAGGATTTGAAGTGCCAGAGGAAGGGGCTGGATAAAATCGCTTTATTATGATGACAAGGCTGGGGAGAGGAACCCGGGAGAGGCCAGGCTGGGTTTCTGTGTGCCCCCGTCCTTCCAGGGACCAGCCATCTCATCCAGCCTGGCCCATCCCCTAAGGGTCTGCATTCCTTTCCCCCACCTCTGGCAAGGCCAAGGTGTCCTGTCCTGTAGGGCTGGGTGGTCCAGGAAGTAGGCCTCTCTTAAGCACCTACCGTAGCCCAGACATTTTCCTCCCAGCCCTCCCATTATTCACTGTTCAACCGTCCTGCGCCCGTTGGCTGCGTGGTGGTGTCTGGGGCCCTTCAGCCCAGCGCCAGCACCCAGGTCCACGTGCGCCCGTGTGTGTGACACAGCCCTGACCTCAGTAGGGGCCAGTAGCCAATCAGGCGCCGGGACGGGAGCCCCAGCCAATCGGGGGCGGGGCCTGCGGCTCCGGCGGCAGGAGGCCAATGAGGGGCAGTGCCTGGCATTATGCAACCCGCCTCCTGGCCCCGCGAAGCTTCCACTCGGCTCAGGGCGGCAACGGCGGCGGGCAGGCGGCCGGAGGGCGCTCGCGCGGCCAGGTAGGCATCTCCAGGGCCACCCGGGGACCGGTCTCCCGCGCCAAGTCGGACCGCCCCACTTCCAGCCCGAGGCGCTGCTTTCGGCCCTGGCGCTCGGACGGCACACCGGTAATCCGCCTCCCTTGCCGCTGTCCACCCCCTCTCGGCCATCGGGAACATAGGGGTTGCTCGCAACCCTGCACCGGCTGTGCGCACTCCCTAGCCGCTTACCTTACCTCCAGCCTGGACTTCTCCTCCCAGCTACCCCGGCCCCACGCCCGACCCTCGGCAGGCATGGCCCCGCCTCCTTTCTTGTCACTCAGGGGTCCCTGGTTTTGCCCGACACCAGGACCCCTTCGGGCTTTCCGCGCTCCCCGCGCTCCCCCCTCCAGTCTCTGGCCCCGCGCCGGCCGTGATGTAAGCCTGGTTCAGGCTGGAACATCCCGTTCCCGGCGCTAGTTCCTGCTGTTGGCCACAGCCTTCCTTTTTCTACTGGCGCTCAGAAAATGCTCCGGGGGTTGGGGGTGTGGTTGGACGAGGAGCAGGGGAAGAACTATCTGCTGGCGGTCGTGTGTCCCTTGCTCACAGCTGAGTGTGTCCGCTTCGGATGGGGGTGGGGTGAGATCTAGAAAAGTAGAGGACCGAGGAGAGAGGATTCCCGAGTCCCTGACAATGGCAGGTGCCGCCTTGGCACTGGGAGTCAGGAGAGGGTGCCGGGGCCGGAGAAGGACAGGCTGTGTCGTCTTGATCAGAATGACTGGGATCCAGGCGACCGCCAGGTTGGGGAGCTTTTGCGCGGAGGGCGGTGGCGGTTGTGTTATACGCTGGGGAGCAAGGCCAGCCCCTGGAAACCCGATGGGCGGCCCTTCATATGGCCTCCGGGCCCTCCAGGGCCTGAGGGTGTATTAGAGGTGGGCGACCCGCGGCCGCCCCCGCCAGTGTGGGAGTGGGTCGATCCCCGGCTCCGTGGGGAAATGGGGGAGGGGTCGCCCCTCCCGGCCTCCTGTGGTCCCTCCAGCAACCGCTGAGCTCAGCTGCTGACGTCGGTTTCCCTGGCGACCGCGGCGGCGGCGGAAGCGCGTGGTGGGGCGGTGCATGTCGGCGCGCATGTGCAGCGGGGGTGGCACCGCCCCCGGATAAAATTAGCCTGGAGGCCTAAATATAGGTGGCGACCCGCATACCCCCTGCTCCGAGGCCTCGCAGTCCGGGGCAGAGTGGGGGCCTGACGGGAATTTGGGGACGGGAAGCGTCCGGGCTTTGGTTCTCGCCGACTATTCAGTCTCTGTTTTCCCAGGCCACGCTGGCAGGGGACATGAAGGCAGGCCCAGGAGAGGCCCCTTCCCACCCGCAGCCCCTCTGCTGGGATAGGAAACAGAACTTGCCCAGGCTCCCCGTCGGAAGCCTGGGTACTAGGGGCGTGGGGTCAGACGGAGGAGGTCTGAGTGAAGCCAGCAGGTGCTGTAAAGTTCACAGCCCACCTTTCTTCAAGTTCTCCTCCTTTGGTCTCCCTGTCCAGGTACTGCCCGTGATCGAACTTCCCAGTCCTCAGAGGCTTGGATCTTCCTCCTCACTCCTCCAGCCAGGCCGCCCGGCCCCCTCGTGCGCTCGCGGTGGCCTCTCCGCCTTCCGTGTTTTCCTCCTGCCCTCCCCATGGTCCAGACATGAGTGGCCCCCTGGAAGGGGCTGATGGGGGAGGGAACCCCGGGCCGGGGGAATCTTTTTGCCCGGGAGGGGCCCCATCCCCTGGGCCACCGCAGCACCGGTCTTGCCCTGGTCCCAGCCTGACTGATGACACAGATGCCAACAGCAATGGCTCCAGCGGCAACGAATCCAATGGGCCTGAGTCCCGGGGCGCCTCTCAGCGGAGCTCACACAGCTCCTCGTCTGGCAACGGCAAGGACTCGGCCCTGCTGGAGACCACTGAGAGCAGCAAGAGGTGTGTATGGGTGTGTGTAGCCGGGGCCGGGAGTCGTCTTAGGAGCAGGCTGAGCTGGAGGACAGGCCCAGGCTGTCGGCCACTTTCTCACCTTGGGCCTGTTGCTTCTCCCCCAGCACGAACTCTCAGAGTCCATCCCCACCCAGCAGTTCCATTGCCTACAGCCTCCTGAGTGCCAGCTCCGAGCAGGACAACCCATCCACCAGTGGCTGCAGGTTCGTGGGGTTGAGGGCCAGAGGAGAAGGCTGGGGGAGCGGCGCCTCGGGCACCGTCTGGGGCTCATGGCTCTACCCCCTCCCTCCCTGTGGGCCCTGCAGCAGTGAACAGTCAGCCCGGGCAAGGACCCAGAAGGAACTCATGACGGCTCTGCGGGAACTCAAGCTTCGGCTGCCCCCCGAGCGCCGGGGCAAGGGCCGCTCCGGGACCCTGGCCACGCTCCAGTACGCTCTGGCCTGTGTCAAGCAGGTGCAGGGTGAGTGGCGCTTCCGGGGACGGCGCGGCAGGCCCCGGGCGGCGGCCGTGGGGGGGCCGTCTGCTCACGAGATGCCGCGCGGCCTTCACTCTGCAGCCAACCAGGAGTACTACCAACAGTGGAGCCTGGAGGAGGGCGAGCCTTGCGCCATGGACGTGTCCACCTACACGCTGGAGGAGCTGGAGCACATCACGTCCGAGTACACGCTGCGCAACCAGGTCAGCCGCGGCCGGGCCTCCCCGTCCCGAGCCGCCCCTGCCCTCCACGTGTGCGCATCTCCTGAATCGACTTTTGTCTCCTCTTTCCTGCCTAGGATACCTTCTCTGTGGCGGTCTCCTTCCTGACGGGCCGCATCGTCTACATTTCGGAGCAGGCGGGGGTCCTGCTGCGCTGTAAACGGGATGTGTTCCGGGGCGCCCGCTTCTCGGAGCTGCTGGCTCCCCAGGATGTGGGCGTCTTCTATGGTTCCACGGCCCCGTCTCGCCTGCCCACCTGGGGTGCTGGGACCTCGGCAGGTGAGGTCCCCGAGTGCTGGGAGGGGAGGGATAAGCAGTCCCAGGAAGCTGCCGCCATAAGGGAGCAGGGGACCCCAGCTTTTCCTCGCTGCGTTCTTTTTGGCCCCGGGTGAGGTGAGGGGCTCTTCTTAGTGCCTTTCTGGTCTGTTCCAGGTTCAGGCCTCAAAGACTTCACCCAGGAGAAGTCTGTCTTCTGCCGTATCAGGTAGGTGGGGGAAGTGGGAGCCGCCCCTCCCACCTTCTGCTCCCCTGCTGCTTTGGTGTGACCTTGAGGTGAAGGATGGGTGGCTCTCTACTGAGTCACTAATGCCTCTTTCTCTCCCTTGCTAGAGGAGGTCCTGACCGGGATTCAGGGCCTCGGTACCAGCCATTCCGCCTCACGCCCTACGTGACCAAGATCCGGGTGTCCGACGGGGCCCCAGCACAGCCGTGCTGCCTGCTCATCGCAGAGCGCATCCACTCGGGTTACGAAGGTGTGTAGGCCACGGGCCTGGCCTGGTATGGGGAAGGACAAAGGGTGACTTCTCTAGGGTAGGGGAGAGGCAGGACGTGAGTCTGGGAGGCGTGTTTCAGCTCTTCAGAATTTTGGAACTGAGACGGAAGGTAAGGATGAAAGTTTGAGGGGCATCTGGGTGGCTCATTCGATTAAGTGTCTGCCTTCGGCTCAGGTCATGACCCCAGAGTCCTGGGATCAAGCCCCACATCGGGCACCTTGCTCAGCAGGGAGCCTGCTTCTCCGTTTTCTGCTCCTCCTGTTTGTGCTCTCTGCCTTAAAGTAAATAAAATATTAAAAAGAAAAAGAGGATGAAGGTTTGAATCTGTTTTTAGAGGGAGTATTGGATAAGCATCCTGAGCTAGGAGCGGGGAAAAGAGAGTGCTTCGGTTCTCAGTTTCACTTTTGGTGTGGGGTAAGAGAATGGTCCAGACCATCTCTGTAGGCTAGACGGCCGTGGGCAGAGCCGTGGGGAGGATTGCCAGCCAGCTTGGGCTCGAGGTGGCCCCGGGAGATAGAGAAGCTGGACCATTCTGGATAAAACCCAATGGCCACTCTTCCTGTGCCTCAGCTCCCCGGATCCCCCCAGACAAGAGGATCTTCACCACTCGGCACACTCCCAGCTGCCTCTTCCAGGACGTGGACGAGAGGTGAGCTCAGGACCTGGAGGGAAACGGGGTGCCTGGGGCCAACGCCATGGTGTCTCTGATGCCACCTCCCCTTTCAGGGCCGCCCCGCTGCTGGGCTACCTCCCCCAGGACCTCCTGGGGGCCCCAGTGCTCCTGTTCTTGCATCCCGAGGACCGACCCCTCATGCTGGCCATCCACAAGAAGAGTGAGTCCTCTTTTTTCCTGCTCTGCCTTCTCGGCTGTCTGCAGGGCTTCTCGTGCCTGTGCTTTGTGGTCGTATCTCTCGGGGTCTCAGTCTCTTGGATCTCCAGGGGGTGGCCCTCTGCTTTGCCCTGCTCTCCCTTCTGCTGACCCTCCCCTCGTTTCCCCCTCCTTCAGTCCTGCAGTTGGCCGGCCAGCCCTTTGACCACTCCCCTATCCGCTTCTGCGCCCGGAATGGGGAGTATGTCACCATGGACACCAGCTGGGCCGGCTTCGTGCACCCCTGGAGCCGCAAGGTGGCCTTTGTCTTGGGCCGCCACAAAGTACGCACGTAAGTGGGCCCTGCCCCAGACCTGGCTTCATGGGCAGGGTCTGTGCAGCCGGGGGCAGGGCTCAGCCTCCCCCTGCCCACCCTGCAGGGCACCCCTGAACGAGGACGTGTTCACGCCGCCGGCCCCCAGCCCGGCTCTGTCTCTGGACGCTGACATCCACGAGCTCTCGGAGCAGATCCACCGGCTGCTGTTACAGGTGACTGTGGAGGGGAGGGGCGCGGCAGTGAGGCAGGGGTGGGGAGCCCGGCTGAGACGTCTGACCCTTCCTCCTCCCGCCTCAGCCCGTGCACAGCGCCAGTCCCACGGGGCTCTGTGGAGTGGGCCCCGTCGCTTCCCCAGGCCCTCTCCTCAGCCCTGGCTCCTCCAGTGACAGCAACGGGGGTGACGCCGAGGGGCCTGGGCCTCCCGCGCCGGTGAGTGTCCATCTTCCACTGCGCCCCTAGCCTGGCGTCCATCTGTCCGCCCCCCCCCCCCCCCCCCCGGGTGCGGCCAGAATCAGCATGGGTGGATCCGGAGGGGCTGAGCCCCATTCCTCTGCCTTTTCCTTCCCCTCCCGCTCTCACCGGGCCGTCCTCGCCTGCCTGCTGGTAGCTCTCGGTGCTCTGCGTCCTGGGCCCCTGACCCTGGCCACACGCCCCCAACGCTGGCTTGCTCTGTCCCCCAGGTGACGTTCCAGCAGATCTGTAAGGACGTGCACCTGGTGAAGCATCAGGGACAGCAGCTTTTCATCGAGTCCCGCGCCCGGCCTCCACCCCGGTCCCGCCTCCCTGGTCAGTGGGTGCGGGTGTGGGTGAGGAGCGAGACCTGGGGGTCCCCTGACTTTCGCCCCAACCCAGAGGACCTCGTCTCTCCCTTTTCTCTCCTTGGTCCAGCTACAGGCACATTTAAGGCCAAGACCCTTTCCTGCCAGTCGCCGGACCCGGAACTGGAAATGGTCCCTGCTTCCGTCCAGGCCCCGCTCACCTTGACCCCTGAGGAGGCTGAGAGGAAAGACGCCTCCGGTTGTTCTTACCAGCAGATCAACTGCCTGGACAGCATCCTCAGGTGAGGCCACCCTGGGACCTGCTCCCACTTGCCCCCCACCCCCCCGCCCAGGCCCTGCCCTCATGTCGTCTGGTCCCCCGCCAGGTACCTGGAGAGCTGCAACATCCCCAGCACCACCAAGCGGAAGTGCGCCTCCTCGTCCTCCTGCACCGCCTCCTCGGCCTCCGACGACGACAAGCAGAGGACGGGTCCGGTCCCTTTGGGGGCCAAGAAAGGTGGAGACCTGGTGCATGTCCTGCCCCCGCTGCCCCGGCCCGGCCCGCTGGCCCCGTGTCTCTGCACTTCTGCCTTCGGGGCCCCCGCCTTACTCTGCCCTGTTCCCCTCCCAGCCTTCAGATTTGCATACTCCTCCCTCCCGTCCGTCCCCTGTCCGTCCCCTGGCGCCGTCTCCTCCAAGGACCTCCTGGGGGTAACGGGCACCGTCTCTCTGCACAGATCCATCGGCAGTGCTGTCCGGGGAGGGGGCCGCCCCGCAGAAGGAGCCAGTGGTAGGAGGCACCCTGAGCCCGCTCGCCCTGGCCAATAAGGCGGAGAGCGTGGCGTCTGTCACCAGCCAGTGTAGCTTCAGCTCCACCATCGTCCATGTGGGAGACAAGAAGCCCCCGGAGTCGGGTATGGGCGTGGAGTGAGGGGCTTCCACTTGGTGGCCCGGCCAGAGCTCCCTCCCACCTGCCTGTTCCTTTCCCGTCTGGCCCCTAACGGAGAGAAGGAGGCGCCCCCAGGCCAGCTCGGGGCTGCGGCCTCTTGCTGTCCATCCCCGCCAGCCTTCGCTGCCTTATTTTCCGCTGGTCTTCCTGTCGCTTGGCACACATAGCCTAGGGTGGGGGGCTCAAGCCCGAGGCGCTGACCCCAGAGTGTCTGAGGGCTAGGACTGTTGAAAACCCCCGAAGAGGCTTTGGGCATTGTCCTGGAGCGTGTGCGAGGGGAGTGTGAGGGGGGAGCTTCCCTTCCGAGGAGAGTTCTAGGGGGTCGTGCTAGGGTGCTGTCGCTGGAGGGGGCTCAGTATCCTTTCTCACCCAGGGGACCACTTTGCACGGAGAAGAGGGCCCAGATCCAGACCTCAGTGGGGAGGTCGGGGATGCACCCAGGGCCCAGGCTAGGCCGTGGGGCAGAGGCCAGGTCTTGGCTGGGCTGCCAGAGGGGGAGGGCGCGATGTGGCTGTGGGAACCCCGGAGGTGATTCCAATGACCTTTCCCCCCTGTGTCCCCTTTCTCAGACATCATCATGATGGAAGACCTGCCTAGCCTGGCTCCAGGCCCAGCCCCCAGCCCAGCCCCCAGCCCCATGGTAGCCCCCGACCCCGCCCCAGACGCCTACCGCCCGGTGGGCCTGACCAAGGCCGTGCTGTCCCTGCACACACAGAAGGAGGAGCAGGCCTTTCTCAGCCGCTTCCGAGACCTCAGCCGACTGCGGGCGCTCGACGGCTCCTCCCCGGCCCCCCTGGCCCCTGGTGAGCGAGGTAGCCACCCGCGACGTCCCTGAGCCTTGTCCTCTGCCCAGTCCAGGACCAGACTCATGGGGGGCAGGGAGTGCTCGCGGGAGAGGTTCCTGCTCCAGGGACCCAGGCTGGGGCGGCCTCCACCACCAGGGCCGTGCGTAGGGACAGGCCCCTGGCTAGCCCCTCCACAGTAGGCCGGGGTTCCGGGCGGCAGCCAGAGGAGGGCAGCCGGGGGGCTGGCACTGAGACAGGCAGGCGGAGGCGCTCTGCTCCAGGTAAGCGGTTTTGAGCCCAGCTTGGGGACAGGGGCACAAGTACGGCCGCTTCCAACCGAGGTGTTGCCGGTTAGGAGACCCGTGTAGACTCCTGGCCGGACGGGGGCCGGGGGCTTCGGGGGCAGGGTGTCAGCCCTCCAGGTGCCTGAGAAAGGCTCCCTGCAGGCGGACGCAGGACTCAGGACTGGGCTTTCCCAGCCACCTCATCGCTCGAGCTAGGCCGAGCGCGGCCTCGACTGGCAGGAGGAGCGCCCAGGCTGGCGTTGTCGTGGGAGTTTGGCGGAGGGACCGGAGCCGCCTGCCCCCT
>CM052891.1:49677268-49708761 GCA_028534135.1 Potos flavus
CGAAGCCCCCTGCTATGGCTCCCACCCACCGCCTGTATCACCCTCGGCCCCCTGGCCCCCCCCACCAGCCACTACTCCCTTCCCAGCTGTGGTCCAGTCCTACCCTCTCCCGGTGTTCTCCGCTCGGGGAGGCCCCCAGCCTCTCCCCTCTGCCCCCACAGCTGGGCCCCCTGCAGCTTTCCCTGCCCCGCTGGTGACCCCCATGGTAGCGTTGGTGCTTCCTAACTATCTGTTCCCCACCCCATCCAGCTATCCCTATGGGGTAGCCCAGAGCCCCGCCGAAGGGCCTTCCACCCCCGCCTCCCACTCCCCTTCTCCATCCCTGCCCCCGCCGCCCCCCAGCCCTCCCCGCCAGGACTCTCCACTATTCAACTCGAGATGCAGCTCCCCGCTCCAGCTGAATCTGCTGCAGCTTGAGGAGCCCCCCCGTGTTGAAGGGGGTGCTGTTGCAGGGGGCGCTGGGAGCAGTGCTGGGCCCCCGCCCTCCGGCGAGGAGGCCGCTGAGCCAGAGCCCCGACTGGTGAGCACTAACCGCCCCCCGCAACCGCATCCTCTTACCAGACCCCCACACAGCCCCCCTCGCCCCTGCTCCTCTTCCTCCTCGGGCCCCTCCCTGTCCCGAGCCGGCCTGGTGCCTTGGTCTCCAGCAGATGGTGTCGCAGGGTGGGGGCCCCAGCTGAATTTCTGAATGAGGCAGAAATCTGCCACCTCATCTGTGGAGTGGGGACAGTCCTGTCTGTCTGACAGGTGGTGAGGACATCCCCATAACTTCTGAGAGCGCATCGGCCTCCCGGAAAGCCCCGGCGTCGCGCCCCTCGTCTTCACCAGCTCTCTTCTCTGCTCCCGGCCCCCACTGCCCTGGAGCGGGGACAGAGACCACTGGGGTTGGGTGTGTCCCCCCAGCCAGTAGAAGCAGTTGCAGGAAGTCTGGGTGTCGATCCCTTAATCCCGTCCTGTTCCCCTCCCCGCCCCCTCCTCCAGGCGGAGGTGACCGAGTCCTCCAACCAGGACGCGCTGTCGGGCTCCAGCGACCTGCTGGAGCTGCTGCTGCAGGAGGACTCCCGCTCCGGCACGGGCTCCGCCGCCTCTGGCTCCCTGGGCTCCGGCCTGGGCTCCGGCTCTGGTTCGGGCTCCCATGAGGGAGGCAGCACCTCGGCCAGCATCACACGTGAGTGCCCCCCCGCCCCCCAAACACCTCCACCCCAGGGCAGGACAGGGATGGGGGCCTTGGGAGGCCAGGCCCCCCCTTCGCTGAGCAGTCCGGGCCCTGTGGGCTGCAGACGTGGCCTTGAGGGAGGCCTTGGGAGGCCCTGGGGGTGGGGACGCCGGCCTGACTCTGGTGGCTGGGGCCCCCCACCGCCCCCCGCTTCACAGGCAGTAGTCAGAGCAGCCACACGAGCAAGTACTTCGGCAGCATCGACTCTTCCGAGGCCGAAGCCGGGGCTGCCCAGGCCAGGGCTGAGCCCGGGGACCAGGTCATTAAGTACGTGCTCCAGGATCCCATCTGGCTGCTCATGGCCAACGCCGACCAGCGTGTCATGATGACCTACCAGGTGCCGTCCAGGTGAGGAAGTTCAGAGGCCCCCTCCGCCCCCCTGTGGGAGGTGTGCCGGTCCACCCGCACTTCCCACTCACCCCCAAACTTGGGGTTTTCTTTTCCGGGGCTGGGCACTGCCCGCCCTCTCCCCTGCCCCTGGGAGACCCACCGTCAGTTCCTTCCAGGGTGGGAACAGGCTTTCCTGGGCTCAGAAGTCCTGAACCCCCAGAGCCCCGGTTGAAAGGAGGAACAGGAGGCCGTGGGCGGGGCGAATGGCAGCCTGGTGGGCCCCGGCTCCCAGCCTCCGCTGACGGAACCCCTTCCCTGGGCAGGGACGCGGCCTCTGTGCTGAAGCAGGACCGGGAGCGGCTCCGGGCCATGCAGAAGCAGCAGCCTCGGTTCTCAGAGGAGCAGCGCAGGGAACTGGGTGCCGTGCACTCCTGGGTCCGGAAGGGTCAGCTGCCTCGGGCCCTCGATGTGATGGTGAGAGGCGTCTGGGCCAGGAGGGAGAAGAGACGATGGAGGCTGGGGGCTGATCCCCTCCTTGTCCTTGGGTGGCTAATTCTGAAGGAGGTTCATTGCACCGTTTGCTGCTGGGTTGGATAGCATTTCACCACGCGGGGCCTTGTGGGCCTTGTCTGGGCCAATCCTAGGCTGACTGACATTGGGACTGTCTCCTGGTGGGGTCTAGATACAGCATACTGTATGCTTTCCAATCTCGTTGGCTCGCGTGCATCTGTGTGGAGGAGTATTTCTTTGGGAGGACATTTTGGGAAGTACTCCTGGGCTGGGGGACAAGGGAGCTGGGGTGGCAGGTCAGCAGGGAGAACCTCGCCTGACTCATCCCCTTTCTCCCTCCAGGCCTGTGTGGATTGCGGTAGTAGCCCCCAAGACCCCGGCCACGCGGATGACCCCCTCTTCTCCGAACTGGATGGCTTGGGACTGGAGCCTATGGAGGAGGGCGGAGGCGAGGGTGGGGGCGGGGGCGGGGGCGGGGAGGGCGAGGGCGGAGAAGAGGCCCAGGCTCAAGCTGGGGCCAGGGTCCCCAGCTCTCAGGACCTGGCCATGGAGGAGGAGGAAGAAGGTGGGAGCTCAGCTAGTCCAGCCTTACCTGCCACAGAAAATGGCGCCAGCTAGACCACATTTGGGGGCCCCCTCCGGCCGTGCATGAGAAGGTCCTTCTCCCGCGTTCCACCTCTCAGAACTCCGATGTGGCTGGACCAACCAATAGGAAACTGGTCCAGCTTCTCCCACTTAGGGGGCGGGACCCCCATCAGCAGCCCAGGATCCAGGGGCTGCCTCCGGCTTCTGAGGGTACAGAGCGGGGCATTCGAAAGCCCAGCCCAGAGAAGCCTCATCTCCCACCTCTGGTGAGGAGCCCTTCCTTCCCCTGGACGAGGTTGCTGACAAGCTGCGCAAGTGGTCTCTCCGAGTCCCGGTCCCTGAGGTTTGGGGCTGCACTAATTTATTGGGGGAGACAGCCGTCTCTCCCACCTCCTCCCGAAAGGGGAGGGGGAGGGCCCGAGGCCCAAGCAGGACCCAGCGGTCCAAACCCCTAGCTGCTCCAGGGTAGGGGAGGTTGGTGGACCATGGAGTCCCTGGTGCTGCCCCTCAGGCGGGACCCAGGTGTTCTCAGCTGTACCCTCTACCGATGGCATTTGTGTTTTTGATATTGTGTCTGTTGTTATTTTTTAATACAAAGAGGAAAAGAAGACCTCAGGACTTTGTGGAATGAAATGGGGTTGGGGGGAGGGAGTTCCTTGTGGGGAGGTGTGGCCCCGCTTCCAGGGAGGCTGTAGTGAGTGTGAGCGACCCCTCCCCTGGCGCCCCCCAGCCCTCTGTCCGCAGACCCTTTCCGGCGGAAGGGGCTTGCCGAGCCCGTAAAATGTCCACCTAACTGGGACCCTGCGCCCCCCACCCCCGTCACCTTGCGTCAGCTGGGTGTGTCGCGGGAAGGAGTGCGGGCGTGCGGGTGGTGAGCCCGCCCAGCCTGCGGGGGCCCCGAAGCAGATGACGGTGTTTAGCGGCTCTGTCACCGTGTCTCCACGCAGGGCAGGGCCAGTCCAGGGGGGCTGCGGGACGTGAGATCACGTACCCATTCACGGTCGAGTTGGGCCCCCGAGATGTGGGAGACGGGAGGGGCGGAGCGTTAAGTCACCGGCTCGGGACCTGGGAAAGGAGGAGAAAACCTTGGAACCGACGTTACGGAGGACCCGCGGAGACTGTGCTCCAGCGGTTCTCACCTACTGACTCCCGCGAGTGGCTGATCTATCTTCAGACGCGCGGCACCTTCCGCAGGCGCCGTGGCTTAGCTGGTTAAAGCGCCTGTCTAGTAAACAGGAGATCCTGGGTTCGAATCCCAGCGGTGCCTCGGCCCGCGGTGGCGGTGTATTATTGCTGCGAGGGCAACACGCTTCCAACCTTCCCAAAGGCCCTTCGTGTGGCTCCTTTCGAAAGATTCTTATTTCTCCCCTACTAATCCCACCTTGAGCTTCTGCTCCCGCGTACTTTTAGTAGGAATTCGGAAGCTGACTCTCCCTTCGCTTTCGGGAATCGGGACGACGCGGGCATCCCTTGCATTCGAGGACGTAGTCCTCTAGCCTCGGGCTCATTTTGCTGGGGCGGTACTGAGTCGTGGGCGGGGAGGGAGAGCGCGAGGACCGCAGCTTCCGCAGGGCCGCGGACCGCTGCAGGGGGAGGCGCACGCGCACAGACGTCCCGAGGCCGAGGGGCGGGGTCGGCGGGAGGCGGGCCCGTTGATAGGCAGCTATAGTGGCGCAGGCCCTAAGCTGCACGTGGCTGTGATGGCCGAGTGGTTAAGGCGTTGGACTCGAAATCCAATGGGGTCTCCCCGCGCAGGTTCGAATCCTGCTCACAGCGTGTGTACTTTTGGGAATACGTACCACCGTTTTTCGGAGGAGGAAGCCATTTGTTTTCCTAGTGCTTCCTTCCCTTGGGGAAGGTACCGCATTTATTCTCGGGGCCTCCGCCACCCGCGACCAACACGCGAGCGCCCCCTTGCGGGCCTTACGCTCCTGCCTGCGCTTCCTCCCACGGGTGTGTCCTGCGAAAGTCACTTAATTTGAAATCTTCACGTCCTCAAACACGGGTGGCTTCTTAGGGCTCTCCGACAGTCGTCTTACATCCCCCTTATCCCTTCCCTCTGCAAGTCTCCCATACGACTGTTTCATCCCTTCTTTCACCCCAAACCACGCCTCCCTTCTTCCTCCCACGGCCTTCCTGGTTCACTGAGAAAATAAGGCATTCTGGAGAGATTTCCCCATCGATATCCGCAATCGCACCTGCCTACCTACCTCCATGCATGCCTGTCTGTGGTTACATGCTCAGATGTAGGATGTGGTTACATCCCTTCCCTCAATGGTGTAAATGAACCTTCCTTCCACCTAACCAAGGCCAAGCCCTGCACTTACCAGATCTTCCATTCCCCCGGCCCACAAGGGCTCAAGGACGTTGCTCTCCTTCCTGTACCATCGGTTTTCCTCTCTAGCTGGATTACTCCCATCGGCCTGCACACATACTGAAACGTATTCCGATTTGGATCAAGCAGGACAACAAAAGCTATCCTGACGCCACACACACCCCTTTCAGCTCCCACTCCGTCTCTCGGATCCCCTCCTCCGCAAAACATGTTATCGTTTTTACCTACTCTCCGCCAATTCCATCTTCCCATTCTCCTTTGAACCCTCTCTAATCAAGTGCCGCCCAACCCCATTGGTCAAAGATGCCCTTGTTAAGTTTACCAAATGACCATGAATTGCTAAATCCATTGATCACTACTTACAGATGTTTACCCTTCCCTTAGAAGCGCTGTCTTCACTTGCCCTCTGAGACACCCTAACTCTTCTGATACTCCTTCTACATCATTAGCAGCTCGTGCACAGATGCCTTTGCTGGTCGATCTTCTAGATCTCTAAATGTCAGCATGTTCCCACCGTTCACTTTTCCAACCTCTTCTCTATCTGTACTCATGCCCTCAGTGATCTCTTTAAATATGAACTAATAATACATTAATGCATCCAAAATGTTCATCTCTAGCTCCACAACTCTTTCCTGAATTACAGATGCATATGTACTATTATCTACTTATCATTTCTGCACGGATATCTAATATAGTTTTCGTTTGTGATATCTAATCACAAACAAAATGGCCAAACCAACTCCTGGCTTCCCCCGAATGAGCTTCGCCTGTAGACCTTCTGTCTCAGTAAAGAAAAGTCCCATTTCTTCAGTTGGTCAGACTAAAAACCTTAGGATCATCCCTGATTCTCTCTCTTTCTCGCACACACATGCTCCACATTGAATCAGTCAGCAATTTCTTATTTAAAACATGTTTAAAAAGTGGCTACTTGTCACCATGTCACCACTACACCCCAGTCTAAGCCACCCACATCTCTCACTGAGAGTATTACAACAGCCCCTAGATTATCTCCTTGCTTCCTTTCTTTTCCTTGTTCCTTTGCAGTCTACTCTGAACACATTGGGCATAGGGATCCTTTCAAAACATAAATCAGATTCTGTCATTCCTCTCTTCAAAATCTTCCAATGGGATAGCAATATGAAGTTATGGTCTTTAACATGTGTAGATATAGAAATAAATGTATGCTATAGTGACATATAAACATACGTACATAAGCATAAACAAACATGCATATATATCTATATATTTCCTAGCTCTTTTCACTGAGAAAACCTAGAAGGAATGTTACACAAATAGTAATAAGCACACAAGTGACCAGACCTTGGTTACTAAATACCATTCTCCACTGGACGCCTGGGTGTCTCTGTCATAGAAGCGTCTGCCTTCGGCTCAGGTCATGATCCCAAGGTCACGGGATCGAGTCCCACATCGGGCTCCCTGCTCCGTGCGGAACCTGCTTCTTCCTGTCCCTCTGCACCTCCTGCTCTCTCTCTGTCAAATAAATAAATAAAACCTTTTTTAAAAAAATAAATAAATACCATTCTCCTCTAAAATGAAACAGGGCTCCTAGGGAAAAAGGCTGATTCCAGGGGTTCAGTTAGGGAATTACAAGATGCTCTTGGAACATTTTGTTACACAGGAAAGTAATGTTCAAAGAAATTTGGGTCTCTATTTAAAAAAAAAATGACATAACACTGAGGGGTTACAGCTAAAGGAGTTCCCGCTGGCTAAATCTGGGACAAATTGAGCACTAAAATAAGTAGTGATTATGATGGATTATAATTCCTTGAATCAGGTAAGACTCCAAAGTTCGTAGCGGTATAAAGAAATAAAATGGGAAGGAAGGGGATGGCTCTTTTTACAGCAAACTGCCAACTAATAAATATAAAGTTAGAAATCATCAATAAATACTAAAGTAGAGGGTGAATCTTAATGGGGCTATAAGTAGCAAAGAGTCTCAAAGTATCTTCCTACAAATTACATATTAATTACTCCTCAGGAGGGGGGAATAATAACGTTTCAGTGGACAGCCCTGGCCAACACCATCTAACCCAGTGACCAGTCAGTATCCCAGTATCGAGGCAAACTGACCTGTGTCTTCTGACGTGACAACACGGAAGACTGAGAAGGACCTGGTGTCACCTCCGCGGTGACATCTCTGCCAAAAAGACATAATCTGAATAACTCGATTCTAACCGTGACGAAACATCCGACACACCAGATGGAAGGACACTACAAAATAACGGTCCCGAACTCTTCAAAACTCTGAAGATCAACAGTGAAGATTCTTCCAGATTAAATGAGACCGAAGGGACCTGGCAGCGAAACGCAACCACGTGATCCTGGACTGGCTCTTGGCTCAAGACAAAAGAGCTACAAGGACATCCCTGAAACACTTGAGGAACTTCGAATATGGACCGGGGGATGAAATAACGGTATTCTGTTAATTTTCATATCCCGATAGTGATAATATTGATAACTGCACTGTTGTGTTAAAAGTGCTAGAAACGGAACAAAACAAAACAAAAAAGCTAGTTGTGGGGGTGGGGTGGGGAAGAGCCCGCCAATGCGCCCTCATCGCCCTCAGAAATGGGTGAATCCTGACAAGGTCCTTGGAACCGCCTGGAAGGTCCCAGGTGATCAGGCCCCGCCCCCTCTTATCTCTCTGATCTCGACTCCAGGGCTGCCTTCGCTCTGGCGGTGCCAACCTCTTCCCATGCCCGCCATTTGCTCCTCTGACAAGCCAGGCATGGCGTCCCTCAAGACTCTCCTGCCCGCTGGTCTCTGCCTGGAGAGCTCCTCCCGAGGCCCCCCTGCAGCTCTCACCTCTTAAATTTCGCCTTCTCAGTGAGTCCTTCTCTGATCATACCCTCTGCCATTACAATTCCCACTCTCTGCTCCTTGGCTGGCTCTTCTCCAAAGCACTTAACCGCCACCTCACAAATCCCTTTTGCATAATGTTCCTGTGACTGCTTCCCCTACAAGAACGTCTGGCCCGTCAGGGTGGGGATTATTCTGTTTTGTTTTGGGCTTTTTGGGGTCTTCTATCCTGATTCTTCCCTTGCTCCCCCCCCCCGGGGGGGGGCCTAGTCCTCCTACTTCCCAACCCCTAAATCCCCAGGACCCAACCCTCCGGGAACTCCCCCTACCCGGGACCCAGGGGGGTTCCCAGGAAGCCAGCCTCCCCTTTGAAGAACAAAGAGGGAGGAGCTGAGCCTTGGACCCCGGGCCTGGGGAGACGTCTCAGCGGGGGAGGGGAAGCTCAGGACACTCCGCCAGCTGTGCTGTCTCCGTTCCTGGCCGAGCCTCCCGCCTCCCTGGGGGCCCAGCGCGTGTGGGACACGAGCTCCCCTCCCCCAAGCCCAGATGCTGTCGCTGCTGAGATGGCAGTGACCAGGAAGAGGCTGGAGGCCCAGACACCCGTACACACTCCATGGGCAGGGGACCCACAGCCAGGCCCACGCGGACAGAGGCCTGCCGGCCACACAGAGACCCCCCCGCCCCAAACTCTCAGAAAGCCTGGGCATCCACGTGGAGGGTGGCCTCTCAGCCTCATATCTGCATGGGGGGGCACGGCCGGAGAAAATCGTGCAGCTGGGACAGCGGGGCTCAGGTTTTGGGGGCCTGACATGTCTATAATTAGGGAGGGGGGCTTTTAAAGAAAAGAATACAGAAATAATGCCAAATAGTACTTTCAAACCGAGATCACAACAACTCACAAATTGAAAACGCTGACACATGCCACTAATGTCACCAAGTCCGGAAAAACAATTTCTTTGCATTCATGAGCTGCCCTCACATCTCTGTACTACTTTGCACAGACTAGGTACTGGTTCTACCTCCAGTCTTGCTTCTCCTCCACCGTCCACGTACTTACAGTGACAAGAGCCACAGGACACGTTCATATGGCGTGTGCCCTGGCTTTGCGCCTTCACGGCACAAGGCCTGGCGATGGACACAGGACACAGGTGATGGGAGATTCCCGGAACTCTTTCCCACGTCGGAGGAGCTGGGCTAACCCACTGTGCATGGAAGTAACTGGGAACCACCTTGACGTAGCCCAGGACACTGGACATTGTATGTCTCTCCAAGTCGCCTTTCCCGTAACTGGATCCCAAAACGGGGGCAGCCACCGCAACCCCAGAGGGAAAGAGTGCCAGGCAGGCAGAGGGGACAGAGACAGCGGTCTTCGCCATTTACAGCTAAAATATCTTATTTTTGCCAATTTTATAGAAGCACGAGGCCATGTGAACACATTTTCTGGGGCCCTCCCGGCCCTCCTCCCAGGAGCCCGTGTAAGGAGGGGAGGTCCTGAAGCATAACAAGAATTAACTTCGTGGTCAGTTGGCCTCTGCACTTGAAACTTTGGATCCCACATCTCAAATGGACTCTCAACCTGCCAAGAAATCCTACTCGTCTAGCCTACAAGGCTTTGAGGCTTTTCCTACTCTCCCAGATGAACGTTTCCCACCTTCTTTCTCCTTAAAAGACCTGAGCGCTCTCTCCTCCAGCAGTGAGCTGGACTCTTTCTTCTTTGAGGAAATGAGAGCAACCAGGAGAACCTGTCTCATCCTCCCTGCACCCCAACTGGCCTGCACCCTCTGTCTCCCCCCATCTCCCTGTGGGTGAGGAGCCTTCCCCACTATCTGAGGCTGATTTCTCTACCCCACGTGGGAGTCTACCGCCCTCCCCCCCTCCCCACTGCTCCCTTCATCCTCCAGGATGGCCAGTGTCCCTACGTGCCACACACTATTCTGCTCACCATTCGTGGCAGAACTTGCTGGAGACGTCTACAGCTACTGTTTGCATGCCTTCACTCCCGTTCTTCGGTCAGCCTACCCTAGTGGGACTGCACTCAGGCACCCCCCCGCCCCCAGGTCATCTGCGGTGTCCAAGATGCTAAGCTGATGGTCCCTTTGCTCTCTCATCCTCGCCTGACCTCTCAGAGCTTAGCTAGAACAGGCAGCTCCCTCCTTTATACACTTGCTGTTTCTGGCTTCCCAAATTCTCTGTCCCCGGGACACCGGCCTGGGACAAGCTCCCCCTCCTTTTGGTTTTCTGCTGCCTTCCCAGTCTAGATTCCTTTGCCAATTCCTCCTCCTTAGACTAGCCTCTAAGTGATGGGGGGGGGGGTGTCCACTGCTCCTTGCCCAGCTCCTCTCTTTTCTCTCCACATTCTCTCCCTGGGTGCTCTGGTCTCATAGTATTAAGGCCATCTATCTCCCAGTGACCCACCCACACTTACCCTCTACCTCTGACCCCCAACTTCATATATCCCTGGCCTACTTGTGGTTTCCACTTGGATGTCTAAGGGGATCTCCACTAAGCTGACTAGAGAGTAATGTTTGGTCTCTCTCTCCAAACTGTTCCCAAAGCTCCACTCGCCTGACGTTTGCCATCTCAGCAAAATGCACCATCATCCAGCCAGTTACTTAAGCCAAAAACCGAGAAGTAACCCGTTCACTTCTGTCTCCACTGCCTCCACCTCATACAGGCCACCATCGATGTCTTCTTGCCTAGAAGGCTGTTCCAGCAACCCAAACGATCCCCCACACAGCAGCCAAAGTGGTCATTTAAAAGATAAGTCAGTGAACATGACTTTCCCCATTAAAACCCTCCACCTGCTTCCCCTTGCACTTAAGAATAGAATCCAAAGTCCTTGCTGAGCTTCCAAAGCCCTGTGTGATGGGGCCATGCCTGCCTCTCCCCCTTATCTCTGCTGCACTCCAAATCCTTGGTCCCAGGGACATTGACCCTCTTTCTCTAGCTCCCACCAGCGAAGTCCATTCCTGCCCCAGAGCCTTTGCACTTGCCGTGCCTGTCACCTGCTTCTTTCTGCCGGCTCTGCTGGGCTGAAATATCACCTCTTCCTCGAGGCTGTCTCTGACCACAGAGTAAGGAAAGCAGCATTTCCGTCTCAAGCCATTGCCCTGTCCTGTCCCGTAGTCAGCCCCCCACCCCCAGCAGCCTAATAACCATGTTATATTATTTTCTGCTTTCTTCGTTACTTTCTGTACTCCTCTCCCCCCAGAATGTAGCGTCAGGAGAGCCCAGACCCAGTGCACCCTCAGTGCCTACGCATACTTGGCACCCAGGAGGCACTCCATAAATACCGACTGAGTAACGGGGCGGCTGCGCTCGCAGACAGACAGATGCCCAATAGGTTGTACAGTTTCCTGCTGGGAGCCAGGGTCGCGGCTGCGAGTAGCGAAGAGAGCATTCCGCGTCACTGACACAATCCAGAGACAGGAAACCCCTAGATGAAACAGACAGGCTGAAACGGACAGGAGGCAGAAAGCCGAGACCCAGCAGGCCCAGGGCGAGCTCCGGAGAGAGACCCAGAGACCCGGGCCTTCAGGAATCTGGGCAGCGCCGGAGCCCAGCGAGAGCGACCCCGGCCCCCCGCCTCCCCGCCCCATCTCCTCCTCCGCCTCCCCTCCAGCCCTGCTCCCAAGTGGCCGCGGCAGCTGGCAGGGGGGCCCGGCCGCCCGCCGGCCCGACGCGTGCGGGATCAAAGTGGCCGGGAAGGGGCGGGCGGGGAGGGGGCGGGGGGCCCGGAGGTGTGAGCGAGCTTCCCAGGGGCTGGCAGGAGCGTGGGAGCGCAGAGTGCCGGGAGGGGACAGAGACCCGCAGAGACGACGAGAGATCAGAGACCCCGGCGTGCCGGAGACGAGCCGCGCGGGCCGGGGAGGCCCGGAGCTGGGGACGCACGGACACAGGTGCACACCCACCCAGCGAGACCGCGCGGACGTTGCTAAGACACCTGGGGAGAGAGAGAGCCGCGGAGGGGGCTGCGGGGAGGGGGCGGGGCACAGGAAGACGGCGGCACCGAAAGGCAGGGAACCACGGACTCAGAAAAAGCAAGCGCGCTTCAGAGAGAACAGAAACTAGGAGAGAGCGAGAGAGGAAGAGAAAGGGCCAGAAGAACCGGGGACTTGGGGCGCGTAGGGCGGGAAGGCCCCGCCCCTTCCCCGCGGAGGGTGGGAGGACCCCCGGGGCGGGGATCCGAGCGGCGCGTCCTTTCTCAGGGTCACGCCTGCGGAGGTGCGGGGCCGGGGGGCGGAGGGAGGGGTGTGGAAGGCAGCAGGACCCCCGGGCGGGGAGGACGGGAGTGAGAGGGAGGACCTTGCGAATCCGGATCCGGATCCAGAGCCTCCAACTCTGCCATAGGGTAAAAAAGTTGAGTATTAATATTTGCTAGAAATGTTAGGCAGAAATGCTTCTCAAACATTTTATTAGAATTCTCCCCTATTTGGGGGCCAGAAAAAAAAACGAAACAACGAACTCGATCATGCATTGGCCGGGAATCGAACCCGGGCCTCCCGCGTGGCAGGCGAGAATTCTACCACTGAACCACCAATGCAAGCGACAACCGCGCCTTCGTGGCTCGGCCTGAGCTTGGAAGAGGTGGAGGCGGCCGTGGTCGGGCAGAAGGTGTCGGCCAGAGGCTCGGCGAAGGTGTGGCCCCGAGTAGCTGACGTGGGTGGAGCGCCAGGCCATCCTTCCTCCCGCCCGGATCCGGCCGCCTGGCCATAAAGTCGCCCCATATGGCCAGGGGCGGCCCCACACCCGGGTGCGAACAGCCGGGGGCCCCGAGCCTCGCGTGCAGGTGAGAAAAACTCAGCCCGAGCGCAGGTTCCCAAGGAGGGGGGCGAGGGGGGCTGCTGGGGCCACACATCTGCGCTCCCATTTGGCCCAGGTAGGGGGAGGTGGGATGTACTGGCGGCCCTGATCCCAAATGGGAGCGCCCTCCCCAAGGTCTGTGTCTGTCCGGGCTCGGGCTTTGGCAAGGCAGGCTCCGTGAAAAAACCAAACCAAAACAAACCCCCAAGGTGTGGAGAGGCCCGGGGAGGGCTCTAGGGCCTCGCCGGCCTCTGACTCCGCAGCTTATCTTCCCACTGGGTCTGCAACCTTGTCTTTGCGTGTCCTTGTCCCGGGCAGTCTGGCTGTCCCGTGAAATCTCTGATTTTATCTTCTCAGACACTTTATCTGGAAGACTCCGAGTGTTCACGCACCGTTCTGCAGAGGGTCGTGTTCTTGGTTTGAGGTGGGTGTTGATTGCTTTTTGCATATCTTTCTTGTCCCTTTAAGAAAACTGCCTGCTCTCTGCTCCCCGATCTGCAGGAGGGGTCCCCAGGAGTAAGCAGTATGAGCACGACTTATGTCAGGTGTCCTGGAAACCACACGCCTGAACCTCCTATAATTAGTTTTGAATCAAATACTTCTACGTGGGAAGGCCTCTCCATCTCCTGCGGATGCTTCTAAGCCTTGCTTCCCCTTTCTTGAGGGTCCCGCTCTAACACCAGTCCAGCCATGGGTCAGTATGACCCTCTCCCCAGTACCTACTTTGCTCTCCTCTGTAATAGCTACTTGATAACACACCATCTTTCCCACTCGATCCTGTAGGAATAAGCTGGGCCTCTGGTGCTTCTGTCAGTACCACCAACCCAAGCCTAGACCAGTGTGCGCAGTGTTGGGGGAATCCAGTAAGATTCACTAAGATCGCACAGAGCCGCTCCTTCGCCTCCGGGCAGGGCCCCAGCTGAATTAGATTCTCCCAGCACACTCAGGTCGCTCCCTTACCCAATTAGGAGGTGGATTTGGGGGGAAGGTGTATAAGATCCAGTCTGGGGGCTGAGGGATGCTAATTTTCATTTCAGAGTCGTGGGGGAACAAAGAACTCCCAAGAAAGCTGCGATGGTGGGGGGGGGACTCTGAACTTCATTCCTGAGGCCTGTCCCAAATCACTTCACCTCCCTCTCCCCCTAATAACCTCCTCCCTTCAGCTGGGTTCCGCCTCATTATACAGCCTTAGGGTCCTTCCACCAGCCGGTGCTGCATTGGCCCCTCATTTCCCACACTCCCAGGCCAGTTCCACTCCTTCCCCTCCCCCTTGCGCTCCTCCCCTTTCCGGGAGCCTCGTGCGCCGGGCCGCGCCGGGAGGGATATGGGTGCCGAAGGGGGCGGGTCCGTGTCCTACACCGCCCCCCCCACCCCAGGAGCCTGCGGGATATAAGGCGCCCGGAGGGCAGGGGCTCGGTCCACACCAGGGTCCGGAGGAGCGATGGTCACTCGGGATCGAGCCGAGAATAGGGACGGCCCCAAGGTGAGAGGCGGGAGGGGAGGGAGCAGAGGTCCCTGGTCCGGTCCGGGAACCGCGTCCCTGAGACTCTGGGTGAGGGAAGAGGCTGGAGGCACAGGGTTGGAAGGGGGAGAGGTGCATGGGGGACCCAAGGCGCCAGGAGCTGGGAAGGAAGCTGCAAAGTATGAAGAAGGGAACAAGGTCAGAGCAGGGGCTGCGTGGGCGGCAGGAGTAGAGGGGCTTGGGTTTGGGTAATGGGATGTGGCACCTTGCGGCTTGGAGGGCGTGGGAGGGGGCAGGAATTTGAGTGAAATAAGCAAGGGGAGCACAGAGCTAAGGGAGGCGGGTGGAAACAAAAAGCGGAGAGGCTAGGCACTTGCTCCACGCGCGCCGTGAGCCGGAGCTGGCCCAGTGCAGCCTTAGAAGGCCCGGAAGGCATTGGTTCCAGAGGCCTGAGACCGGGTGGAAGCTTTTAGAACCTGTGGAGAGAGCTGACTGCATAGACGGGTTAGAGGGAGAAGAGGAGGCGCGGTCGCGCTGGGTATCTCCCTTTCTACACTCAGGGCCGCCAACTCAGAGCCCAGCACCTTGCAGGCCACGTGTCTGGGCGCAAAGAGGGCCCCCAAAGTTCTCCACTGAGACAGAGAGACTGCACGATTCGGACGCGTAGAGAGAAAAGAGGAGGAGGAGAAGGAGAGACACAGAGAGGGGAGGAGGGAGGACAAGACTGAGAGAGGAGAATGCAGAAGACCCGGGAGAGAGAGGAGGCGAGCTACAGACATTGACCCGGCGGGCGTTGGGAGGGGGAGCGGAGAGGGATCCAAAGGGCCCGGCCCGAGGCTCTCGTTGGGACGTCCGGGAAGGGGTGGGGTCGGGAGTATCCCAGCGGCGGCATCCGCACGCCGGCGCGGCCGCGCTGAGTCTCGGTCCGGTCGGCCCGCTCTCCCTTTCCTGCTGGTCGCAGATGCTGAAGCCGCTGGTGGAGAAGCGGCGCCGGGACCGCATCAACCGCAGCCTGGAAGAGCTGAGGCTGCTGCTGCTGGAGCGGACCCGGGACCAGGTCAGTCCTTCCGCCGTCCCCGGACCGTCCCCAGCGTTGCGTCCTCGCGCCCCAGGGCTTCCTTCTGGGGTGGGGACACATGCTGCCTTGGCGACCCAGGCCCCAAGGCATCCTGACCCGAGTCCCGCCCTTGGAATCCCATCCCAGAGCCCCCTCTCGCTCTCAGAACGCGATCTTCGTGGCCACCCCTCGGGTCTGTAAGTGTCACACCCGGCCCTGTAAAGTTCACTCCCAGGGTCGGTCCGTTTTCATCCTCTGGGTTTGTAAACGCTCCCTCCCCCTCCCCCGAAACCCCTCAGAACAGCAGGCAGGGTGGTTAATCTCAGTCCCTGGGTTTGCTGTTTCAAACCCCCTCCTCGCACTGTGGGTTGGTCTCCTGCCCTCGGGTTGGACGGTGTAGTCTCAAGGTTTCCCGGGACCGTTCTTGGTCGTCGCCACTCGGCATTCGGTCGCGCGCTCTGTGGGCAGCGCGCTCACGCGATCGGGGGCACCCCCAGCTCCCGCATCCCCCCTCCCTTCTTCCCCCTGCCACTTCCCCCTCTCTCCCCACCCCTCTCTGTCTTTGCGCCCTCCCCCTCCCGTCTGTAGAACCTCCGCAACC
The DNA here is from genome assembly GCA_028534135.1 of Potos flavus. NCBI lineage: Eukaryota > Metazoa > Chordata > Mammalia > Carnivora > Procyonidae > Potos > Potos flavus. The sequence goes on from CM052891.1 coordinate 49,692,988, forward strand.
CGAAGCTGGAGAAAGCAGAGATACTGGAGTTCGCCGTGGGCTACTTGAGGGAGCGAAGCCGGGTGGAGCCCCCGGGTACAGCGCGGGGGTGGGGCAGCGGAGGGCGGGAGGGGGGATTCACCGAGGCCCGGGCCGGGGTAGCTGGGGCGGACCCTGCGATGGACGGTGGGCTTGGGGAGTGGTAGGCTCTGCTCCGAGGCGAGGTTAATAACACCCGCGCGTGTCTGTCTCTGTGTCTCCCTCATTTTCTCCCTCTGTCCGTCCATCTGGCTTCCTGTCTCTGTCTGTGCGTCTGTCGGGCCTTGGTATCTCTGCGCCCCGCCCCCGCCCTCACCCCTGCTGGGCCCCTGCCCTGCCCGCCCGTCCTCCCGCTGGCCGCACCCGCCGCCGCGGCTGCAGGGGTTCCCCGGTCCCCAGCCCAGGACGCCGAGGCGCTCGCCAGCTGCTACTTGTCCGGCTTCCGCGAGTGCCTTCTTCGCCTGGCGGCCTTCGCGCACGACGCCAGCCCGGCCGCCCGCGCCCAGCTCTTCTCCGCGCTGCACGGCTACCTGCGCCCCAAGCCGCCCCGGCCGGAACCGGTAGATCCGAGGCCCCAAGCGCCGCGCCCACCGCTGGACCCCGCCGCCCCGGCGCCCGGCCCCGCGCTGCACCAGCGCCTCCCAATGCACCAGGGCCCCCGTAGCCCGCGCTGCGCCTGGTCCCCGTCCCCCTGCTCGCCCCGCGCCGGGGATTCCGGCGCGCCGGCGCCCCTCACCGGACTGCTGCCGCCGCCGCCGCCGCCGCCGCACAGACAAGACGGGGCGCCCAAGGCCCCGCCGCCCCCGCCGCCCGCTTTCTGGAGACCTTGGCCCTGAGCTTTGGGGGGTGGGGCGGGGGCGGGGGCTGGGGGTGAGGTAGAGACTCCAGCCCGAGGGCAGCAGAGGGACCCGGGCGTCGGGGCGAGCAGGTGTTGGGGAGGGCGGCGGGGCGCGCGGGCGCAGCGCGCGGGTGAGATGTGGTCTATATTAGAGTATCTATATAAATATATATTTCCCTGGTTCCTGTCCCTTTTCCCTGCCCCCCTTGCGTCTAGGATTGTACCCTCTCTGCCCCCGGCTCAGCCCCAGTCCCTTCCCGAGTCCCTAGTGCATGGAATAAAGTGGTTATTAAATCCCCGTGTGTCCCCGAGCCAGGGGCCTGCCTTTATGTCGGCGTCCACGCCCACTTTCCTTCTGTCTCCCTTTCCTTCTGTCTCCCGCCCCTCCCAGTCCTGCTCTCCAAGGCCCAAGCCCCGGGGCAGACAGGTAAGTAAAGAAGAGAGCAGAGCGGAGACTGAGGTTGGAGCTGAAACAGGTGGAAAACACTGAACTAGGGTAGGGGGAGAAGGGATGGGAACCTTTAAGGAAAAATCAGATAAAGAGGGAAGGAAAAAAAAATTGAAATAAAATCGACTCTGGTGGGATTCGAACCCACAACCTTTGAATCGCTCTTTCGTCACTAGAAGTCCAATGCGCTATCCATTGCGCCACAGAGCCACCTGGCGGGCGGCGGCGTCTGACGGCTTACGGGTACTAGCATGGGCAAGGGGCGGGGCGGGAGAGGGGTGTGAGGGAATTGGGCGGGGCGTGCCAGGGGCGTGCCAGGAGCGCGTGGATGGGACCTCGCAGGCCTTCCCGGGAGAGGTAGCGGGCCAAAAGCACGAGAGCCAAGTGGGAGGGGGGCGCGCACGGGTGGAAGAGACAGGGAAAGAGAGCAACCGAACAGGAGCGAGCGAGTGCACAGCTCCGGCTGCCCGCTTGGGGGATGCTTCCACCCCAGGCGCACCCCACTCCCAGATGCGGCCCCACCCACGAAAATAAACTTGTTTCGCTGCAAATATCGGTGTGTCTCAGTTTCCTCCTCTCTGTTTCGCAATTCGCTGCTCCTGGGTCTGCGGTTTCCAAAGAAGGCCCACTGTCTTAGCACAACCACCTCGAGCCTCTCTCGCCCCTCTAGTCTCTTAGGAGGACTACGGGGAAGACTCGCTTCCACGCAGGTAGCGTGGCCGAGCGGTCTAAGGCGCTGGATTTAGGCTCCAGTCTCTTCGGAGGCGTGGGTTCGAATCCCACCGCTGCCAGGATGGAGTTTTTCTGGTGGCCTGTGCACTCTAGAATGCTTCACAGCCCTCCCGTGCTCCCGGGATGTGTGCTCCTTGTTTTTACGAGGACTGCTTGCAGGATCGCACCATCCCCTCCCTGGTATTCCGGACAGCCTGGGTGGTGCCAGCCAGAACCTGGTGGGTAACTGCCAGAGAGACCTTCGATTCTTCGTAACTGATCTCCGCTTTAAGGTGTCCTGAGATTGTATTCTTATCTCTCAAAACTAGCGCAACTTGCTATAAGTAACGACCGTGTGTTCTTTTTTTTTTTTTTTTTTTTAAGACCATGTGTTCTGATGGTGTGCGGGAGGCTCGGATTACCCGGTCTGGGAACCCTAAAGAACAGCATCTTCGTTTGCTTTCCTTCTTAGACCCTCTCCGGGGACAAGAGACGCTCATACACGAAGCTGATTAAACATCAGAGACCCGCTGGTACGAACTAGAGGCAAAAACGCAAGGTTCCACCGAGATTTGAACTCGGATCGCTGGATTCAGAGTCCAGAGTGCTAACCATTACACCATGGAACCCACTTCTCTCATCCAACTTCAGAAAATGTACATATTACTGAAGTTCTTGCTCTGCGCTTTCCCCACTCCCCCATTCTGCCATTCACAGAAGACAAAAGAAAACAAAAACACCTGCCTGAAGCGATGGGCACCTCCATGGAGCACCTGAAATACGAACTGAGATGCGTTGTGACGTGCAAAATACACACCATACTTAGAAGACACAGTACTTACTGAAAAGAAGATTGTTAGCATTTCATTAATAATTTTAAAATATTGATTACGGGCTAAGATGATAAGATTTCATTGGGTTAAATAGAATGTTATTAAAATTAATCTCACCTGGTTCATTTTACTCTTGAAGGTGCCTACTAGAACAGTTAAATTCGCAGAAAACATCCCTACTTTCCCTCCACTCTCACTCGTTCTACTTTCTGAAAACTAAAAATCCTTGCCGGGTTTACTATCATTTCTTTTTTAAAATAATGTAACAGCACTTTTGTTATCCTTTTTTTCTTGGTTTTGTTTAAAGGAATACAGATATCACGGCTACTCAAGGGATACAGCTCTTAAAAAGGGAGAAAAAGCAGACGCCCGAACAGGGACTTGAACCCTGGACCCTCAGATTAAAAGTCTGATGCTCTACCGACTGAGCTATCCGGGCTCTTGCTAAGGGGTGGCGCTCCTACCTATAAGAGCTGTTCTCCCGCGGAAGTCCAGACTCCCGGAAACCGAGGGTGATTGCACTCACGAGCACAGCGCCGCCGGCGCGCGCCAGGAACCAGCAGGGGCGGCCCGGCGGCTGCCGCCTGCGCTCTGCGAGCCTCTCTCGAGCACGGTCCCGGCCGGGATCGGGCTGGTGGGGACGCAGCGCCGCGGAGGCTGGGCCGCTGCGGTGCCGGGATTGGCCGCGCGGGGCCGCTGCCGGCTGCGGGCCTCCCCGGCGGAGCGGTTTGTCCGAGGCCCGGGTGACCCAGATCCTGGGCACCGCGCCCCGCCCCCCTCCCCGGCGCTTGGCCCCCGCCCTGCAGGCCGCGGGCGGGCCCTGAGTGGAACGAAGGCCACGCGGGGCCTTCAGACGCCGTGCGCCCCGCGTCCACTTTGGTCCCCTGGCCGGCCCCATCCCGAGGGAGGGGTCGAGATCGGACGTGCAGGGGAGCGGGGACCCAGAGGCCCGGGCGTGGGGACGGTGGTGCGCAGTGGGGAGCGACAGGAGAGTTGTGCCTGACTCCTCTGCAGGGGCGATTCGCCTCCGTGTGGCCACAATCACCTGCGATTTAGAGTATGGCTCACTTGCGAAGACTGATTGACATGGATGATTCACAAGCAGAGAATGCGGGTGCCCTGGGCCCAAGTCTGGCTGAGAGGCGGAAGGGGTCTCGGGGCAAGTTGGAGAGTGGGCGGACCGGGGCCCCAGGGTAGCAGCGGGCCCCTGACCGAGAGCAGGGCAGTGTCCCAGTCACACAGGTGTCACAGGCTCCTCGTCTGCATCTCAGTCTCTGGTCCCTCCCTTCCCAGTGGGACTCGGGCTCCTGATACCCATCTGGGTGAGTCCTGTCCTGCCAGCTAGAGAGACCGGCTGTGTCAGAGGCAAGCAAACAACCATTAGGGTGGGGAGAGGGAGCCCGCAGCGAGCCAGGACAGAGACCGGGAGCTTTGGGGGAGAGAGACCAGCGAGCCCCCCAGCATCCCAGAGACAGCGGGGGCCTTCCCTGGGAGGCCTCCCAGCCCTGGCTCAGCCCCTGACTCAGGGGCTCCGCAGCCCGATAGCTCAGCCCCGCCCTGCCCGCCGCTCCCCTGCTCTAAGGCGGGCTGCTTCTGTGGCCACCGCTGCCTGCCGGGGCATCCCCTCTTCCTTCCCACCATGGCCGTGTACCGCGTGTGGGTGACCACGGGTCCCTACCTGATGGCCGGCACGCTGGACAACATCTCTGTCACTCTGGTGGGCACTTGTGGTGAGAGCCCCAAGCAGCTGCTGGATCGCCTGGGCAGGGATTTCGCCCCTGGATCCGTAAGTACGGAGGAGAGCGGGGAGGAACCCCTGAGGGCCGGGGTGGCAGGGGACTCTGAAGGAGGGGAGCACCATTCCCCCAGGTCATCCCTCCAACCCTGCAGAACTCAGGCCCTGACTTCCTCACCATCCTATTCTGGCCTCTGTCTTTCCTGGGGAGACGATCTATTCTACCCAGGCAGGGCTGTGAAGAAGGAAGGGGGGGTTGCTGGGGGTCAGGAGAATTCCACCTGCTTCCTAGCTCCTCCCATGATCGGAGTCAGGGTTTCCTCTTCTCTGGAGGGGATCTGCTTGCCTCCGCCAGGCCCCAGGACTGTGTTTGTGGGAGCCGAGGAGGCTGGTGAGATCCAGAGTCCACTCTGCTCACTCGCCCTGCCTCTGGGAGCTGTGGCCGCTTCTGCTTGGATGAAGGGGTGTCTTTTCTTAATTCATACAAAGGCCCTTGGTGGGTTAGCGGCCCTCGGGTCTATATCCCAGAACAGGCATAGATGCACCCCCAAGTGTAAGGATGCCCCCGCGGTTCCTCCCCCCTCACCTGCTTGCTTTTCGGTCCCCTCAGGTGCAGAAGTACAAGGTGCGCTGCTCAGCGGAGCTGGGCGAGCTCTTGCTGCTGCGTCTACACAAGGAGCGCTACGCCTTCTTCCCCAAGGACTCTTGGTACTGCAGCTGCCTCTGTGTCACGGCCCCCGACGGCACCCGTTCCCATTTCCCCTGCTATCAGTGGATTGAGGGCTACTGCACCACAGAGCTGCGACCAGGAACAGGTGGCCGGGAGGCGGGGGCTGGTCTGGGCTGCAGGAGGCATCTGTCGGGGTCAAGGGATGGGGTCTCCCAGAGCCCAGGCTGCAGGGAACCCCGCGGGGAGGAGGTTAGGGTAACTGGAACTCAGAGCTCCCAAGTCGATGCTTTCTGAACAAAATCGAGCCTCTAAAGCCCTGGAATTTCAGCAGGGAATTTCTAGGCAGGGTATACCCCTCCGGAGACACAGAGACTAGACACACGCACTCTCAGCCGCTCACACAACTCATAGACACAGACAGAAATGCGGACATACAGAGGCCCGGTTTGCTTTCGGCCGACTCCCTCTGCAGTCCCCCAGAGTGAATTTCTCCTGCGCCCAGAGCAGACTTAAGCTTCGAGCAGAGTCACTGGGTATCGACAAGGTGCAGAAGGTGAGAGAATTTAGCTGCAAGGGCCCCGCCGACGACTACTACTGGCTTTTCCGGTGTGGACGACGTCCCTGTGACGTGCTCTCAGGATTCACCCCTGCATCTGGGGAGCCTTTCAAGGATGCTGAGCTCAAGCTCCTTCAGCCTCTGGACCCCCACCCATGTCTCCTGAGCTGTCTGATCTCAAGAGGCATGACCAGGGCTGGTCCGAGTGTTGACATGAGTCTTAGGGATGAGAGGTGATATCTCGGCCCCTTAGCGCGGTCTTTATCCTAGTATTTCCATCTGTCCAACACTTCCCATAATATTCATTCATTAGTCATTTGTCAAGTGCACGGTCATGTGCACGGTGTCAGGGCGCCATGCTAGGTACCGGGAATACACAAAATGACTAAAATGTAATTTCTGCCCCCAAAGGGTCCTGGGAAGGAGACAAACATACAATTAGGATGGTTGTTATAAATTTAGGGTGAGGTTGTCTTGAGTCCCTTCTGCTGATGAATGTGTGAAGAACATGTATCTTGTCGCTGAGGGATTGGGTTCAAGGGTTAGGGCATTCAGATGAGCTTTGCTGGAGGAGGCGTTGTTTGAATAGACACGTATATGATGAGTACTCTTCATTTCCCACAGCAAAAACCATTTGTCAGGACTCCCTTCCCCTCCTTCTGGACCACAGGAAACGGGAACTCCAGGGCCGACAGGAATGTTACCGGTGAGGGTGACCTAATCTGACTTCTTTCCCCACCTCTATGCCCATCTCTGCCTCAATCAGACTGTCACTAACTCTGACCTCAGATCCAACCTCGGGGGCCCGGCTCCGCTCGGGACCCTCATGTAACCCTAACTTCCATCTGAGGTTGACCCCGAGTCCAGACCCAGGACACCCGTACCGACAATTGTCCCAATAGCATCAGTGAATCCATACTCAGCCTCCTCCCCCAGCTGCCCTTGATAGCCCCTGGCTTTCAGACATGACCCTGGCCTTGACTGATCTCAGTCCAGCCTCAGCCTCGCCCCCTCAAACCAGCCATGATCTTAATCTCAACGCGGATCCTAACTCCTAACTCCAAACCAGTCAGGACGTTTGTGTCGTCCTCAAGTGCTACCCCAACCCAAAGCCCGGTGCCTTCAGGGAGAAAATTCCAGTTCTTCATCACCTACCCAGAAAGCGGGTGGTTTCTGGGAGTTTTAATTTAAAAAGCCAAAGTCTATGTTTACCCTAAGTTTGACTAGCCACCCCTGACCTCTCTCCCCCGGAAGCTGGAAAATCTATGCCCCCGGTTTCCCTGGGATGATAGACGTCAGCAGCTTTGAGGAGATGGAGACAAACAAGAAGTTTGCCTTGACGAAGATGACGCCTCGGGCAGACCAAGGGGACAGGTGAGGGGGGAACCAGGCTGGGGAAGAAGGTGGAGGGACGTGACGTGAAGGCTGGGACGATGGGCCCTGGACGGCCGGGAAAGAGGACCGTGGTGTGCCATCCAAGAGTCAGGGGCAGAATGGGCGGGGGTGGGGGGTGACCCCGAGGGTCTGGCAGGGATGTGGCTTCAAGCGGACAGGGTCGGGCAGGAGTCCGGAGCCAGGGGGGAGCCACGGAAGGAACGAAGGGGAGTGGGCTGTAGGTCCGTCTGACCGGTGTCTGCTTTTCTGCCTCCCCGCCGCCCCCCACAGCAGTGGGAACCGCTACCTGCCTGGCTTCCCCATGAAGATTGACCTCCCGTCCCTGATGCACATGGAGCCCAACATTCGCTACTCGGCCACCAAGACGGCCTCCCTGCTCTTCAACGCCATCCCTGCGTGAGGCCACTGCCCTCCCCGCACTCCTGCGACCCTCTCTTCTGCCACCCTGCCAGGCATATCCACAACTCTGGTCCTGTCTCCCCCCCACCTCTGTCCCTGGCCTCTCTCTCTGTCCCCTGCCTTCCCCTCTCCATCCCGGGCTCCCCTGCTCTGTCCCCAGTCTCCCCTTCTCCGTCCCAGTCTCCCCCTTCCTGTTCTCAGTCTCCCCCCCTCTGTCTCTGGTCTCCTCCCTCTGTCCCGCTCTCCCCCCACTCTGTCCCGGTCTCCCCCACTCTGTTCCCGATCTCCCCGTCTCTGTCCCCGGTCTCCTCCTTCTCTCTCCATTCTCTGACTCCCCATCACCTCCTCTTTGCTCATTTGTCACCCCCACTCTTTCCAGTGTTCAAATCTATGAAATGAACGAGCACCTTCTCAGTGCAGAGCTTGGTCCCAGGCCCTGTAGGTGGGACCGTGTTGAATAGGACAGGGAGGCCAGGCCCTAAAGCTTTAAGGAAGTGAAGTCAGACCACCTTATGTTCAGATCCCAGAACTCACACCTTTCAGCTGTGTGACCTTGATCTTCACGTGGCCTCTAAACCATTTCCTCATTCGTAAAATGACGGTAACACTCTTGCCTGCCTTGTAGGTCTGGGGAAGAGTAAGCGAGACGACACCCAGTCGAAAACAGTCTCTCAGTGGATGTGACTGAGTGTTAAGATGTCGTCTTCTACCACGAGGAGCTCGGTGCCCCCAGGGAGATGTGTGGCACAGCTAATTAGGAACCATAGGAGCCATTAGCAGCTCGAGTCCGCAGCTGGGGCTCTAAGTGTGACTCATGGAGGGGGTACCGTCGACCCTCGTGTCCAGAGTCGGCCCGGAGCGAGCAGGGGCCAGCAGGTGGCTCCCGGGAAGGAAGGTGGGACCGAGGCCGGCTTTGGGCCACGGAGAGGAGAGGTGAGCAGAGAGAGGGTGGATCTTGGGCAAAGCCAGGTTGGTTTGGCCAGAGGACGGAGAGGCTCGGCTGGCCGTCTGTGCAGGGACTGCCTTAGAAGGCCCAGAGGAGTCCGGGGCAAGGGGCTGGGTCCTCATCCTCAGGGCCTCTGTGCCCGACTGACGGGAGAAGGACTAGTGGGAGGAGGGCAGAAGTGGAGTGAGCGGGGAGCAGGGAAGTGTCTGGGCTGGAGTGCAAGGTGGTCCCAGGTGGCTCGGGGCTCAGGGCGAGGACCTGTGAGAGGCCCGGGCAGGGCTGAGGGACCAGGGTCCCTTGAGCTGGTCCCCAGATGGACATGGGGGTCTAGGCAAGGGAAGGCCCGGGAGACCACTAGGACAGCCTGTGCGGGGCTCAGAGGAGAGTCCGTGGGCAGAGAGGGCAGAGGGAGCTTGGATTTGGCAGCCACTGGGGGTCTGTGGAGAGCAGGGGTGGTAGCTGGGTCTCCGTGAGGGGCAGCGGCAGGGGCTCCGAAGGACGGTTGCTCCAGGCCCTTGGAAAAGGAAGATGCTTTCTTTCTCCTTTACTGCCTGTTTTCTTTCTGCTTTTTTTTTTTTTTTTAAGACTTTACTTATTCATTTATTTGAGAAAGAGAACGAGTGGGGGTTAAGGGCAGAGGGAGAGGGAGAAGCAGACTCCCCGCTGAGCAAGGAGCCCGACACGACACGGGACTCGATCCCAGGACCCCGAGATCATAACCTGAGCCGAAGGCAGAGGCTTCACAGACTGAGCCACCAGGTGCCCCTCCTTGCTCTCTGCTTTAACCCTGAGCTCCCACCCAGTGTCTCCCCTCTTTGGGGCCTTACAGACCAGGTACTCGGCAAATGCTGTGGACCGAGAGCCGCTCAGGGGACACTCAGGAAGTCGTCCCCGGGCTTGTGAGGTCACGGCGCCCACACCCTTTGGGGACCCGAGCACGTGTACCCTGCCTCCCTCACCCACCGCTTGCCATAAACCCACCTGGTAGGCGCGTTCCCTTCCGTTTGACTGGGCACAGTGAGTGAGTGATTACTACGAATCGGTATGTCAGGGCATCCCAGGCCACTCCTGGCCCTAAGGGGCCCACAGTGTCGTGTGTAATAAAGGGTGGCAGGAGGACATTGGATTTACCGTGTCACGCAAGGAGGGAGGAGTGTTTTTGTGGGAGATGAACACCAGGCGTGTGTTTATGGGGCATCAGGCCGTGCTCCGTGGCGGACTGTGTGTCTTGGCTAGGTTTGATCGTGGGTGGAGAGGAAGGATACGGCTCCCCACGAGAGGCCCAGCTCCAAAAAATTCCAACAGTGCAGACACCCACAAAGTGAAAAGTGCACGGCCCCCCAGGTTGCCGTCCCCCCTTTTACCAGTCTGGCGTGCAAAGTACACCTCCGGTTATGATGCATCGCGAGAAGGCCGCGGTTGGTTGGGACCGGCTGGCGGCAGGCGTCCTGGCCAGACAGAGGCCGGCGAAGGTCGTGACTAGATGGAAGCTTGGAGAAAGGCCAAGGCTCCAGTAAAGACTGGCTGTGTGCACCCCTGGGCGTTCGCATATGGACTCACCCCTGCAAAGCCTCAACGGGCCACTAGACTTTTCTCGCAGGCGCACTGTTAGGCACTTCTGATCTGGACGTTGAGCTGGTCGGGTCCCTTCGGGCCTCTACGCTGGGGGACACAGTGCCCCCGGCAGCCCCAGGCCCCACCTTCGCTTCCCCTCCCCCTCAGGTCTTTGGGCATGAAGCTCCGTGGGCTGCTGGACCGTAAGGGCTCCTGGAAGAAGCTGAATGACATCCGGAATATCTTCTGGTGCCACAGGACGGTCATTTTGGGTGCGCAGTGCCAGGCAGATGTCCGTCCTCCACCCCACCCCGTGCTGGGAAGGGGCCCTTTTTTAGCCCCCTCAGGGAGACCGCGGGATCGCAGAGCGAGGGGATCCTGGTTTCCTGGGCGAGCATCTCACAGATTCCCCTTAGGAGCTTACGCCACCTCCCCTTTGTCTGGGAGGGGACAGGAATAGGGGAGTGAGGACAGAGAAATACTCTCCCAGCCTGGGAGACGGTCAAGGTCAAGGGAAGCGGTTTCCGGGCCAAGCAGCCCCCTCTCTTGCCCCCTAGAGTACGTTACGGAGCACTGGTGCGAGGACTCCTTCTTTGGGTACCAGTACCTGAACGGCGTCAATCCCGTCATGCTCCACTGCCTCTCCAGTTTGCCCAGCAAGCTGCCCGTCACCAATGACATGGTGGGCCCCTTGCTGGGACCCGACACCTGCCTGCAGACGGAACTAGAGGTGGGTGAGGTGCCGTAATGGACAAGGAATGGGCATGGAGGGGAGGGGTGGGATGGCTGGGGCTGCAGCCGGCCTTGTACCTTTGAATTGGAGCCGATGGGGAGGGGGGCTGGATGGGGCTGGGCATGGCTGGAAGCTTGAGGGGAGGGTTGGTGGATGGCATGTGGGAGCCAGACGACATGGAAGAGAAGACCCTGCCCATCTTCTGGGGCCTCCAAGATCCCCAGCGCTGAGGCCCAAAGAAAGCGATTTTAGGACAGGTGGAAGGCAGTGCCACTGGGTACAAGAGAGACAGTCGTGGAGACTAGGAGCTCGGAGGGCGTGGGAGATGATCAGCAGTCTCTCTGGGGCAGCCAAGCCCTCAGGCAGCCTCCAGAAGGCTGGAGAGGGGGCAGTGAGTTCTCAGTGTGTGGTCATTTTCTTGTTGTGGGATATACTGACACCGTCTGAGTTGAGAGAGCAGGAAGGACCAGGTATGGGGGGCCGGGGAGAGGACGCCAGCTTACCCAGGTGGGAGGTGGCGCAACCAGGGACTCAGCTGGACCTCATTCCGGACATTCTGGGGAGGGTGGGGTACCTAACTCTGGCCATGAGCACAGGCACCAAGTATTACTGAGGCCCCGGCTGGGGTGGGAGTGGGCGGAGGACAGAGAGGGCAGCGCAGCGCGGGTCGGAGGGCGCTGTGAGCTTCTGTGTGCCTTCCCCAGAGGGGGAACATCTTCCTAGCCGACTACTGGATCCTGGCCGAGGCCCCCGTCCACTGCCTCAATGGCCGTCCCCAGTACGTGGCTGCCCCGCTCAGCCTGCTGTGGCTCAACCCACAGGGGGCGCTGGTGCCCCTGGCCATCCAGGTGAGACCCGGGGCGGGATTCCGGGGGCTGGCTCAGGAGGCACGCTAGCAGTTTGGAGCCTCACCCCCTTATTATTCTTGGGCGCAGCTGAGCCAGACCCCCGGGCCCGACAGCCCCATCTTTCTGCCCACTGACTCGTACTGGGACTGGCTGCTGGCCAAGACGTGGGTGCGCAACTCCGAGTTCCTGGTGCACGAGAACAACACGCACTTTTTGTGCACGCATTTGCTGTGCGAGGCCTTCGCCATGGCCACCCTGCGTCAGCTGCCGCTCTGCCATCCGATCTACAAGGTCTGGGTCCCCCCCCGCCCCGGGCGGGGGCCAGAGGGGACGGGCCGGCTCGGCCTGCTCCCCTGACCTTCGGCTCCTGTGCCCTCATCCCGCCCGCAGCTCCTGCTCCCCCACACTCGCTACACGCTGCAGGTGAACACCATCGCGCGGGCCACGCTGCTCAACCCCGACGGCCTGGTGGACAAGGTGCGGCCTCCGGCCCCCGCCCGCCCCGCCTCTGAAGCCCCGCCCCGAGGACGCTTTGCCCCGCCCACAAGCCTCTTCGGCCTCCAATCCCGCTTCACAGTCCCTGCCAGACCCATCGGTCCCCTACGTGCCCCGCCCACAAACCCGGGCCCCGCCCCCTCATGCCCCGCCCCCCGAAGTCTCCCGGAGGCGGGCAGGGCAGCCCCCCTGGATCACATCCCCCCGCAGCCCCTGCTTTCTTTCAGTTACCAAATACCTAAGGAATTCCTCCCATGCACGTAGTAGGGCTGCCACTTCCGCAGCCCGCGTCAGTCCCTGTGGGGGTTCGATCCGTGGTCTTGGACTCCTTGATTAACATCCCCTGGCTGAGTCCCTAGCCTCGTCTGTCCCCAAGTCCCCAAGCCGAGCTGTGTTGCGTGTTCTCAGGTCACGTCGGTCGGGAGACAAGGCCTCCTCTATCTCATAAGCACCGCTCTGGCCCACTTCACCTACACGGATTTCTGCCTTCCGGACAGCGTGCGGGCCCGCGGCGTCCTGGCCATCCCCAACTACCACTACCGCGACGATGGCCTGAGGATCTGGGCGGCCATTGAGAGGTGCGGCATGCGGGCCCGGGACCCTGCAGCCAGTCTGGCCCCACCAGGGCCTCCTGGCCGGGTCGGGCGGGGGGTGGGGCAATGTGGACCCCTGTTCTCATGCAGGCTGGGGAGCTTGGGGCTGGGGGTCGTGGGTGCTTCAGGCCCCAGCAGGGAGCACCCCCCAGGGTGAGAGTCGGGGTTGGGGTTCTCAATGAAATGACAGGTAGCTGCGGCTTGGGAGGGGCTGGGCTGTGTATGAGTACAGCAGCAGAAAAAGGAGAGAACGGGGTGTCCAGAGAAATGGGGCGCAGGTGCAATAGTGAGGTGTGGGCCGGGGCTCCCAGGCTCTCCTCAGTGCACTCCGCACTCCTAGACCCCTGGGTGGGAAGGAGGCCCAGAGCACCCGTGACTCAGGAGTCCCCAAACCTGGGCCCTCGGGTTCCCTCTGGACCTGCGGGTTCCCACTGGACCGTGGTGGGCTCTTGGTGGGCACTGGCCGCCTGGATCTCCCCAGCCTGAGTGGCAACGGGCCTTGGATTTCTGGCCAGTCCCGAGCCCAAGGTCTCCCCCGTGACACGAGCATCTCTTTCCTGCAGCTTTGTCTCAGATATCGTGGGCTACTATTATCCCAGCAACGCGGCAGTGCAGCAAGACTCGGAGCTGCAGGCCTGGGTGGGCGAGATTTTTGCTCGGGCGTTCCTGGGCCGGGAGAGCTCAGGTATCCCATCCCCCAGCCACCAGCCCCCAGTGACCCGGTGTTCCCTCTGGCCTCACGTGTTACTTAGTTCTTATTTATGGGCAAGCCTTTGAAGTACATCCTATTATTAGCCCCGCCGAACAGATGAGGAACAGGCACAGAGAAGGCTTTGCAGATAGGGGCAGAGGCGGGATCCAGAGCCAGCTCTCACGGTCTCCAAAGTCCTTGCTCACCGCCACTGCGCTGTGACCCTCCGGTTCTTCCTCGACCTTTACTTGAGCCTGTCCATTCGCTGCTGCTTGCGGAGCTGGGTGGATGTGTCCCATCACGTGGTAGGAGCCGTCTCCAGCCTCAAAGGTGGAGGATTCTGGAACCTTCTCTCATACTTCCTCATGCTTGTCCCACCAGGTGGCCCCTCTAGCCACCAACTCTTTCATTTCTTTTGGCCTCATGGAGTGATGTGGTCCTGCTGCCGCCTGGTTCTTCCTTATTAACACCTGACACCTGGCACTAACGTCCCCCCTTCTTCTGACACTGCCCGAGAGGCTTTTGAGACCCACCGACACCAGTGGCCCCCTCTTCTGCCTCCTTTGCTTAACCTCAGCAGACCACCCTCCTTTCCTTAAAGTCTTCGCTTAGCCCCAGGGGGGAAACGTCCTCTGAGCCTCCCACTTCCTCCCAGGCCTCTGCCACGACCCCGTCCCAGCCGTTGGCTTGTCCTGATTGGGTCTCTGTCTCCTCTCTCCCCTCCCATAATAGAGTGATCCTTTCTCCCTTTTCTCCCCTGCAGCTGATTCCAGACTTGGAAATCCCCCTGCCCCCGATTCCCTGAAGAACTTTCCATTTTTGCTGCTGTCTCATTGTCGCCCTTGAGACCAGCACATAAAAACTACCAGCTATAGGTCCTGAGACTTTTTTTCTTTAAACAACAAATTTTAAACATATAGTAGAGAGTATAACGTAATGAACACTCATTCACCCACCGCCCAGATTCAACAAGCACTCATTTGATTAATCTCTTGCTTTTATTTTTGCTGAAGTCTTTTAAATTACACCAATTTCATATTTTACTCCCAATCAATGCGCAACTCAAAGAAAAATGTTTTTCTACACAACCACAATACTGTCATCAAGCTTGACAAAACTGACAATAAACTCCAATATGGACACACAGAGGGAGAAGCAGGCACCCCGTCGAGCAGGGAGCCCCATGCAGGGGCCCGATCCCAGGACCCTGAGACCGTGATGGGAGCCAGAGGCAGACGCTTAACCGACTGAGCCGCCCAGGCGCCCCACTTTTGGATCTTTAAAGGATGAACCACCCCCTGCTCTGCAACTTGTTTTTTTTTTTTTTTTTTTTTGCAAGCCCATTGTTAATCCTGGGCTAACCTGATCCTCACTGCTTCCTCCCACGCCCCCAGGGCAATTTTTTTTCCCCCTCTTTGAGGCTGTTTCTTATTTAAGACCTGGGGCAGCCGGGGGGTCTAATTACTGTTGGCTGACTCTCCTATCTTCCTTTATTCAACCTGTCTCTGACTCAGTACATCAGAGCATTCTTCAGATGGACAAACACCTGCAAGCTTATCGCAGATTCCTGGTTTAAGGCAAGGCACACTCATTAATTAACTTCAGTCAGTGTGAATTTGCTTCCATATTTCATGGGAAACAAATTAATGACAGGAGCAGCAGAAAAATTCCCACAGAGGGCCTGACTTCCTTTGCCTTTTAATCTCAGCCCTTTCAGGTTAGACTATCTATGGCGAAGGGAACATCCAGAAAATTCCCCCAGACTCCCGGTCAGACGCCTGGTCTTTCCCCCAACGCTCTGCATCCTGACTGCAAACTCTGAAGCCATCTTTGGCTCCCACTGTCTTCCTGTTTGCCTAAATCTGGTTGGGTGACCAATGCCTCTTGTCACCATCATGTCCCACTGTCACCACCGCATCCCGGTCCCCATAGTGTGGCAGCTGCTTCTCTATAGGACTCTCCATTCCCAGCCTCTTGCTGCCCGCCCGTCAGGTCCGTGGAGCCGCCGCCCTGACAATCCTCTGAAATTGTGCCCAGAAACCGTGCGGCCTGGCCCATGCTGTGGCCTCGCCTCTAATAAGGACCCTCCCTGCTCCTTTGCCTTGCTGATGCCTCATTCCTTCTGGCTCTGCCTTCTTACCTTCTTACGCATTCACCCCAGTCGACCAATAATTACTGGGCTCTCAACAGTAAGTATTGTTCCAGCGGCCAGCGTTCAGCAGTGAACATGACAGACGAAACTCCTGACCTTCACCGAGCTTCCCATTCTTATGGGGAGATTCGGAGAATCAACAGATAAATATGTCAGGGG
>CM052891.1:49709261-49725876 GCA_028534135.1 Potos flavus
TCCTCGTGGAAGAGGGACAAGGGTCCCAGGTCCTCGTGGAAGAGGGACAGGGGTCCCAGGTCCTCACGGAAGAGGGACAGGGGTCCCAGGTCCTCGTGGAAGAGGGACAGGGGTCCCAGGTCCTCACAGAAGAGGGACAGGGGTCCCAGGTCCTCGTGGAAGAGGGACAGGGGTCCTAGGTCCTCGTGCCCACCCCTGCCACAGCCCTTGTCGGTGGGCTTGGCTCAGCTTCCTAGGAGGTGGCTGCTACCCAGGGACTGCAGGCTTGTCCTCTTTTGTCCCCTTGGCTCCACCCCTCCAGCCTCTGTCGGCCTCCCTCAAGGTGGACAGGAGGGGAGGGGCTTGGAGCTCCGTCCGTCCGGCAGCTGACCACCCTGTCCCACCTCTTGTTTCCCTGGGAGCAGGGAGACAGGGCCTGAGCTGGGGAAAGAGGCAGAGGCCCAGGGAGGCAGGCCTGGGGGAGGGCAGGGAGGCCGAGGGGAGAGTCCCCCCGGGGGCCGCGGCGCATCTTCCTGCAGTGGCCGGGAAGCAGGGGAAGGGCAGGATGAGGCCGTGGAGGAATGGCGCTGGGCGGAGCAGCTGCTTGCAACAGAAGGGCAGGAGGCTTGCGTCGCTGCCCGGCCCTGGAAGGAGTCCGGCCCCCACCCAGGGGATGAAGCTGAGCTGGTCCCGGGGTTGCACAACTCCAGGGGGCACTGTTCACCCGGGACACAACGTGAGCTGCGGCCGATGGAGGAAGGAGAGGTGGTGAAGGGGGCCTCAAGGGAAGGCGATGCGGCCGCGGTGATAGGCACACAGCAGCCCGGGGCCGCCGGCCAGGACGCTGGATGGAGACAGCTCCACCACTCACTAGCTGGACGTCTGGATCTACTTCCGGATTCTAAGCCTCAGTGTTCTCCTCTGGAAAACGGGTCTAACAGCGGAGCCTGCTTTATAGGGTTGATGCAAGAATCCAGGGACAGAGCCTCTAAAGGCAATTTTATTCTATTTTTTCAAGATTTTATTTATTTATATTTATTTATTTGACAGAGAGAGAGAGATCACGAGTCGGCACAGAGGCAGGCAGAGAGAGAGGGGGAAGCAGGCTCCCCGCTGAGCAGAGAGCCCGATGCGGGGCTCGATCCCAGAACCCTGAGATCATGACCTGAGCCGAAGGCAGAGGCTTTAACCCACTGAGCCACCCAGGCGCCCCTAAAAGGAATTTTAGAAGGCTTAACAACCCTTGGTGGTGGTTCGTGGCTGGGGGCGGGGTGAGTGGTCCGAAGCAGGCTGCTTGGTTCAAACCCCAGCTCATGCTTTCTCTCTATAACATTGGCTGTTTTCTCCTTGTAAAACGAGCACAACGCTATGGTCCCTTAGCTGAAATTTTTGGGGTTGGTGTGGTGTTGAAATTCAGATTTCGGGGGCTCCTGGGTGGCTCAGTTGGTTAAGTGTCTGACTCAGTTTCAGCTCAGGTCGTGACCTTGGGGTCTTGGGATCGAGCCCCAGGTTAGGCTCTCTGCTAAGCGGGGAGTCTGCTTGACATTCTCCCTCTCCCTCTGCCCCTCCCTCCACGCACACACTCTCTCATAAATAAATCTTAAGAAAAAGAAATTCAGATTTCATTTAGAATATGTATGTATATATACATCTATATGTTCCATTTACACAGTCCATACATTAAATAATATATCCACCAGGGCACCCTCTAGTCAAATATTCTAATTTTTCTGCAGGAAAAAACACCGATAGTTATGCCAAGTGAGTTCAGGAAGGACTGTGTATAGCCTGTAAATTCAGAGCAGGTTTTGCAGACCAAGGAATTTGTGCTTAACTTGTGAAAAAGACAAGGTTGGTGTCTATAGTCTTCTGGGTTTCGGAAATGTGGAGACAGGATTGCAGGCCTAACAGTCACCTGCAGTGTAAGGTTGCTCCTGTGTGGATTAAGTTATTAATATAAGTAGAGTGGGGGCGCCTGGGTGGCTCAGACGGTGAAGCGTCTGCCTTCAGCTCAGGTCATGATCTCAGGGTCCTGGGATCGAGCCCCGCATTGGGCTCCCTGCTCAGCAGGGAGTCTGCTTCTCCCTCTCCCTCTGTGCTCTCTGTCAAATAAATAAATAAAATCTAAACATATATATTTATATATGTAGGAGAGAGTGTTTAGAAAGTGCCTGGTGCCTAGTAAGTGCTACGTAACTGACCTTCACTAATGTTTTAGTGAGTCCAGAAGAGGGACTCCCTCCCAGCAGCAAGCCCAAATCCAGGGGCAGAGTGAGGGGGAGGAGAGTGGTCCCTGATCCTTCTCTCTGAGTTTTTGGGAGGACATAGGCGCCCCCCTACAGGGTAAGCCTTCCCCACCCTTGTCTGTGGGCGGGCAGAGCCAGTGTAGAGGGCAGGAGCTGAATTCTGATGCTCGCTAAGTGGTCGGGAGCAGACAGGGCCAAGGTCAGACCTTGAACCTCTATGGTCTCCTTGTAGGAAAGACAACAGCAGATGACTCGCTCCCGATCCTTCTGGAGCATCGACAGGAGGAGATCAGAGCCAAGCAGGACTTCTACCGGTGAGCCTAGGGCGGCAGGGGCTGCGGAAGGCCAGGGGGCAGCGACGGCTTGGACTTCTGTCCCTGGGTTGGTGCCTGGGCACCAGGGCCCACGGACTCCCTTCTCTTTGCAGCTGGAGGGTCTTCGTTCCGGGCCTGCCCAACTACGTGCATATCCCCAGTTACCGCCCTCCTGTCCGGAGAAACCCCAACCGGCCTGAGTGAGGACCTGAGGGTGCCCTGGGGTCCCTCCCTCCCATGGTTGGCCCCTGGGCTCTGCCCCCTCCCTGCGCCCCGGACCCCGGGTGCCGCGCCCCAGCCCTGCACTCCTTCCTACAGGTGGAACGGCTATATCCCCGGCTTCCCGATTCTCATCAACATTAAGGCCACCAAGTTCCTGAACTCAAACCTCCGCTACTCCTTCATCAAGACGGCCTCCTTCTTCTACCGCCTGGGGCCCATGTGAGTGTGCACGAGGGAGGGGCGGGAGCCCGGGAGGTAGCCCCCAGAACCCCGGACGCAGGGAGGGCTGCCTGTCTGAGCGTCCCCTCCCCGTCCGAACCCTGTCCCTAGGGCGCTGGGTTTCAAACTCCGTGGCCTGCTGGACTGTAAGCAATCGTGGAAGAGGTTGAAGGACATCAAGAAAATCTTCCCCTCCAACAAGTCTATCATCTCTGGTATGGGGGGCAACGAGAAGCGAGCCCAGGGGGGCCGGCGGCGTCCGGTGGGGGGAGCTGTGGACGCCGGCCCGGCGCGGAACGCCCGGTCGGGCCAGCGGGGTGGGAGGAGCCGGCCAAGCCCAGGCCCGAATGGCCGGCTGGGCGGGCGCGCCCTCTGGCGGCTTCGTGGAGAATGCCGCCCTGGGCGCCGCCGGCCGCTCAAGGGGAGGCTGGGAGGGCTTCTGCGGTGTCCGCGGTCTTCCTCTGTCTCCGGTCTCAGGGGGACCCGGCCGCGTCTTGA
Organism: Potos flavus; assembly: GCA_028534135.1. Classification (NCBI taxonomy): domain Eukaryota; kingdom Metazoa; phylum Chordata; class Mammalia; order Carnivora; family Procyonidae; genus Potos; species Potos flavus. The sequence continues at coordinate 49,712,740 of CM052891.1, forward strand.
CGCCCGCACGGTCCCCCACCCAGAGTACGTGGCCGAGCACTGGACAGAGGACAGCTTCTTCGGGTACCAGTATCTCAATGGCGTCAACCCAGGCCTGCTCCGCCGCTGCACCCAGATCCCGGACAAGTTCCCCGTGACAGATGACATGGTGGCCCCGTTCCTGGGCGAGGGAACGTGCCTGCAAGCGGAGCTGGAGGTGAGGCCCGATCCATTGGAGATCCCTGGCCTCCCAGCCTCCCTCCCTCCCGGGGCGTCCCTGTCTCTCCAGTCCCACCTTCGCGGTCCCCAGAGTCCCACCAGCCGCTGTATTCCCCGCTCGGGTCCTTAGCCAACCGCCGCACCTGGGGGACCAGGGCACTCTGCACCCAAGGCGGGGCTCACAGGTGCCCCCTGCTGGTGCCTACCTGCCGTCCCATTGCGGCTCCCTTGCAGAAGGGGAACATTTACCTGGCAGACTACCGCATCTTGGAAGGCATCCCCACCACTGAGCTCAACGGAAGGAAGCAGCATCACTGTGCCCCCCTCTGCCTGCTGCACTTTGGCTCCGAAGGGAACATGATGCCCATCGCCATCCAGGTGCCTGGGATGCAGGCCTGGGGCGGCCGTGCGAGCGTGTCGCCGATGGGAGAGCCTGCATGTGTGTGCACATGTGTGTGTGTACACGCGTGCGTGCGTCCGTGCATGTGTGCATACGTGGGCAGGTGCCCATTTACATGAGTGTGCGATCCTTGTGTGTGCATCTGAGAACACACGTATGCTTATGCATGTTTCTATCTGTGTGTGTGGCCCCGTGTGTAAGCCTCGGACTGAGTTCCTGCTTGTCCCTACATGCGCACAACTTTGTCCTGACCCTGTCCGCCTGTCTGTGTATGCGTGAACTTGGGTCCCTGATGCTGTACTTGGTGCAAGCCCCTGTGTGTAGAGCGTGCCTACTCTGTGCATATATGCGCAGAGGTGACCAGATGGGAATGTACATGGTCGTTTGAGCTTGTCTCTTTGGGTCCGTTCCCTCATTTACTTGTTAAGCCAACACCTGCTGTGGGCCAGGCCTCTGCTGGAAATACTGAGCTAATCAGACTTAGCCGCCACCTTGAGAGTGACCTGGCAGGAAAGGGGACTGAGGTGCTATGTTCCCAAAGGTCTCCACCAGCGTCATGTCCAAATTAGAAAAAGGCACCTCTCGGGCGGGGATCAGCCAAGCCCCGATCCTCCTGGCTCATTAGTGGAACAGCGTAGCCTGGATTTCAGGGACTCCCTTTGCCCCAGAGGGCTGGTACCCTTGTGCAGTGCACAACTTGTACTGCTGAACGGGGCGGCCACAGGGTTGAAATAAGGAAAGCTTCTCAGAGGAGGCAACTTGAGAGCTGCTTCTTGAATGAATGGGAGCTGCCAGGTAGAGAGAGGGAGTGGGGAAGGGACTATAGGCAGAGGGGACAGCAAGAGCAAATGTGAGGAGGAAGGAAGGGCCCTGGTGTGCTCAGACTCTTCTCTGCCTCCTTCCTGCAGTGAGGGTCCTTTGTGTGTGTGTGTTGTGTGTGTCACCTAACTCTCCCCTCTTCCCCATCCAGCTCAGCCAGACCCCTGGACCCGACTGTCCCATCTTCCTGCCCAGTGATTCAGAGTGGGACTGGTTGCTGGCCAAGACGTGGGTACGCTACGCGGAGTTCTATTGCCATGAGGCCATCTCCCACCTGCTGGAGACGCACCTCATCGCGGAGGCCTTCTGCCTGGCCATGATGAGGCAGCTACCTATGTGCCACCCCCTCTACAAGGTATGGGCTGGGCCCCAGGCTCCCCAGAAAGGCATCTGGCTCGCTCAGCACTCGGGGGACCCCCGGGAGACTTGGGGAGGCAGCTGGACACCCACAAGAAAGGGTTTGGGGTGGGGACTTCCCAAAGCGAGAGGGTCCTGATGCTGCACGAGAGGGGGGGTGATGCTGAGGTCCTTTGGGGCTAACCGCGGTCCGCTCTCCACCCTTGCTTCCTCCTGCAGCTGCTGGTCCCCCACACCCGGTACACCGTCCAGATCAACAGCATCGGGAGGGCCCTCCTTCTCAATGAGGGGGGGCTGTCTGCCAGGGTAAGACTTCCGCCGGCGCCCCAGCAGGACCTCTGCTGCCCTCCCGGCCTTTGCCGTTAGACTAGAAGCAAGATTTCCCGCTTGCCTTTGGATCACGAGGGGGCACGGCAGGTGGGAACCGGTGGAAGTGGGTGCTGTGCCTACGAGGGTGCGGAACGGTGCGGGCCCGGAGTGCGGGAGCTCGTGGGGCGGGATGGAGGGCATGCACTGGGCTGTGTGCAAGGCGGGTGCGATCCTCAGAGGGGCGCCCTGCCGGGATCCCGCCGGCCTCAGTGGCTGCCTCCTCCCGCGCAGGGCACGTCCCTGGGCCTGGAAGGCTTTGCGGAGGTCATGGTGCGGGCTCTGTCAGAGACAACCTACGACAGCCTCTACCTCCCCAATGACTTCGTGGAGCGCGGAGTCCAGGACCTGCCGGGGTATTACTACCGCGACGACTGCCTGGCCGTGTGGGACGCGCTGGAGAGGTGAGGCTGGGCTGGCGGGGGTGGCATGCAGTGTGGACGGCCTGGGATGTGGGAGCGGGCACCGGCCGGCTTTGAGGACCAGATCCCGGCTTGGGGCTGAGGCCGCCTCCGCACCCCAAGGCCGCACCCGCTCCCAGGCCCGGGGCAGCTGCGGGGCGGCCGAGGCCGGGCCATCCTGGGGCGGAAGGCGGGGGAAAGAGCTGCCGGGGAAGGGGAGGATCCAAACTGAGGCCTGTCCCCTGGTCAGGTACGTGACAGAGATCATCACCTACTACTACCCGTGTGACGCGGCTGTGGAGGGTGACCCGGAATTGCAGTCCTGGGTGCAGGAGATATTTAAGGAGTGCCTCCTAGGGCGTGAGAGCTCAGGTATGGGCCTGGGCGCCGGGCACCTGCAGGGACTTGGGGCTGAGGGGTGGGCCCTTCCGGCGGGTGGTGGAACACGTCTTGCTGGGGGCTGAGGGAGCCAAATCTCGGAGAAGCGAGGGAAGGAAACGGGGCTGCTCATTGGTCCCTGTGTGAGCTCAGGGGCTATGGGACAGGGTCATCTCTGTGGCGATCTGGGGGTTCCCAGGGGTTTCCAGACCCTGGAAACGAGCCTTCGTGGGCTGAGAAATGGGGCATGAGCTCAAACAGGAAAGGGTAGAGCGTGCTGGCGGCCAGGGAGCTGGTGGGTTCCAGGAGGGCCGCTGAGCACCCTGAGGTCATGCCGCTTGGGCACCACTCAGCAAATCTTCAGTGAGCATCTATGATGTGATAGACGCTGGGTACCAAGAGGCAAAGGGAATGAGAGAGGAGAAGGGGCGTGCGCTCAAATCTCAGTAGACGGGCAAGCATGCTGTCTTAGGACTGCAGTCCGGGGTAGGGTGGGTGGGGTAGGGGTGCACAGGAGCCCTGGGGAGGCACCTAACCCAGCTGGAGGAGGGTGGTGGGTGGAGGGGGGGTAGCAGCATGCTAAGATCCAGCGGTGATCCAACGTCTGGGCTAACATCTGGCTAGGACTTGCAGGAGAGGAGGTTAGCCAGGAGGTGTTAGAGGTGGGGTTGAAGAGCTCTGGATGGGAAGCCAGAGCCGGCAGAGGGCTGGGAGTTGGCCAGACTCCCTGCGGGGGTTAAGCTAAGGCTGAAGCCAAGAGCAGGGGCGGGTGGCAGGCCTGGCGAAGGCGGTTGGAATTGCCCTGACCACTAGAGGGCGCCATCGAGGGGTCTGCAAAGAGATCAGATTTGTACCTGAGACTGTCGCGCCCCCGGGGAGAGTCAGGAGACAGTTCCGAAGCTGCGGTGGTGTCCAGGAGGGCGGGTGACAGGGGCCTGGCTAGGGTGACAGTTGTGAGAAGGCAGAGAATTCTCCCAGCTGGCTGGGAGAGAGAAATGACAGGACTTGGTGACTGGCTGGGGTTTCCTGGTGGGTTTGGAGGGAGGGGCCGAGGACGACTCCCAGGTTTGGGGCTTTCGGAACTGGGTGGAACTGGGTGGATGGTGTGGGTCGTGCTGTGAGCTGGGGGCCTGGAAAGAGGAGCTTGGGGAGGAACAGTGGGTCCGATTTGAATGTGTTAGGCTTCTGGAACCTGCGGACAATGGGAAGGAGAAGCGAGCAGCTTGATTTAGTGTGAGACCAAGAGCCAGGCTACTGAGAAATCCATCTGGCGTGAGTGCAGAGGCTCAAAAGAATGTGTGTGTGTGTGTGTGTGTGTGTGTGTGTGTGCGCGCGCGCGCGCGTGTGCATGCGCGTGTGTGCGGTGGGTGTGGATGAGGGACTGTGCTGACTCAGGGCAAGAAAGCTGGGATTCCCCCAAAGCTTTGTCCCCCCTCCCCCGCGAGTCCTGGACCAGAGAGGCCCCCCCTAAGGGAGCTGCAATAAAGATCCGAGGGCCCCACCCCAGGCAGGTGCCTGTAGCAGCCCTGGAGGACATGGCCAAGGCCATTTGGGTCCGCCTCCCAAGGCTTGTGGGCTTAATGGGATGGGGTGGGGGGGGAGGCTGGGGGCTGCGGGTTGTGGTCACAGGAGGGCCAAGCAGGCAGAATGAGCGCACGACCCCGAAATGGCAGCTAGGAGCGTTGGCGGGACCCGGTGCGGGGAGCGGGGGTTCGGCTTGTGGGCGCCCTCTGCCGGCCATCCACGAGCCTTTCCCCGCCCCCCAGGCTTCCCTCAGTGCTTGCGAACAGTGCCTGAGCTCATCCGATATGTCACCATAGTCATCTACACCTGCTCGGCCAAGCACGCCTCTGTCAACACAGGACAGGTACCTGTCCCCCAGCCCCAGCCCTCAAACCGGGCCTCGGCCACCAGCCCTACTCGGGCCTCCGCCCAGTTCCCAGCTTCAGTCCCTGGCTCAGTTTAGACCCCAGAGTCCCGGGGGGGGGGGGGGGGGGCCGTCTGGCCCAGAGGCTCCCCCACCACCATCCCCCCTCCCCCCATCCAGCTGGAGTACACCTCCTGGATGCCCAACTTCCCATCGTCCATGAGGAACCCGCCGATGCAGGCCAAGGGGCTGACCACTCTGGAGACCTTCATGGACACGTTGCCGGACGTGAAGACCACGTGCATCATTCTGCTGGTGTTCTGGACTCTCAGCCGGGAGCCCGACGACAAGGTGCCCCGGGGGCCTCGCGGGGCAGGCGGGGTGGGGTTACTCCGAGTACCCGCAGGGAGAGGGCTGGGGGCGGCGGGCGCCCGACCACCGGCGAGGGGGTGTCCAGGGCGGGGGGCAGGGGGAGAGCCGCGGCGACGGCAGGGGCGAGGCGGAGGGGCCCGGGCCGGTGGGCGGCAGCTGCCCGGTTGCGTGCCCGCAGCGGCCCCTGGGCCACTTCCCCGACATCCACTTCGTGGAGGAGGCCCCGCGGCGGAGCATGGAGACCCTGCGGCGGCGCCTGGCCCAGATCTCGCACAACATCCGTCAACGCAACAAGGGGCTCCCCATCCCCTACTACTACCTGGACCCCGTGCTGATAGAGAACAGCATTTCCATCTAGGACCCGCCGCTCCCCCGCCCCGCCCCGCCCACGCCTGTTTTCAAAAAAAAAAAAAAAAAAGAATCACTTGGAACAGCGCTGGGTCTGTCCATGCGGCCGGCCATTTACCCGGGGTGCGGAGGGGTGCCGGCTGGGGCGATGCCGTTCACCACTGTGGGGTCCAGGTAAGCTCAGGGCCCCAGCTCCGGTGTCTGCTGAGATCCAGGCCAGGAGGCTCTGGAAGGCGGTGATGCCCCCACCCGGGACTCCGCGCTTAGGTTCTGGGAGATGCCGAGGTGCTCCTGGGGACCGCAGGAGAGAAGGCTAGGACCCTGCACCCCGCCATCCCGGGCCCTGTCTTTCAACCCAAAGCGATTCTGGTTCATCTTAAGTGCCCCTAGGGACTCAAACCTCCAAGGACCACAGTCCACCGGAAAATCTACCCAGGGACCAGCCTCACCTGAGCCCAGCCTACCAGAAACCTAGACCACCCAAGCCAGGCTCCCGTTGAAACCCAGCCAGCCCTAAGCTACTAGGAACCCATAATGCCCTACACCACACCCCATCACCTACCAAAACCTACATCACTCCAAGCTTGGCCCACGCAGGAGCCCAGCCTGCTAAGTGTACCCTCCAAGTAGCCGGTGCCCAGGATCCCTTCCTCACCCCCACCCGCTCTTCTGGAACCTGAGAATCGCCCCCTTTCAGCCCCCGTCCTGGGCCTTGCTTATGGTTTCATCGCTGACACCCCGGAGCTGCACAAGGGCTGGGCAGGTGGACTTGACCTCAGGGAGTGAGTCCACCAGGTCTGTCTGGCCTTTGGTGGTGGGGGCGGGGGCGGGGGCACCTGCACTGTGGTGGGGATATTGGGCATCCGGGCACTGAATTCAAGCCGACCCCCCCCAAACTCGGTAAGCCCATTGCCAGTGCTCCTGTTAGCGCCATTCCTCCGGTGACCCTGCTTATCCCCCTCCCCCCCAGGTTTGGCGCTGGTTCGCCTGGCCACCGTCGGTGGCAGCGGGTTGGGCTGAGCCGTTGACGATGACCTTGGGGAGACATTCGATGAGCTCCCCAGGGTAACAGGGACCCCTACGTGAGGGTGGGGAGGAGAGAGCAGGGCTGGAACCCCAGGGGGTTGGGGTCTAAACCTTGGGGTCTAGAGGGCACGAGACAGGCGTGGCTACCTCACCGGAGCTCACGCAGCTTAGAAAGCCTTCCTGCAAGACTGCCCTGACCCGGGCCCACGGTTCTGAGTCTTGGCTTATGACTCTGTCGTCCCGGTGAGAGAGAGATGCCAACAGCGTCGCACACAAAGCTGGGGGTCCAAGAGCACGCACGGGGCGGCGAACAGCGGGGAGTGTAAGGCGGACGAGGCCGCTCAAGGGGGACTCTGAAGCCAGAGAGGGAAAATGGATGCAGTACTGAGCTGACCCCAGACCTGGAGGGCTTCACCCCCCCGGGGGGGCAAACCTGGGGTCTAGAGCCGTCGGTGGTTCGCACATGTGCTTTGATTGGCCGCCAAGGTTTCCTATTTGTTCCTTTTTCGAGCTGAAGCAATGGGCAACACTTGGATATCAGACAACGTCAGGTTTCTCTCGAAAAATCTGAAGATCTGCCTGTAGTCATTGCTGGGTCTCCGTCTGTCCCCATCGGACAAGCACGAGTGCTCCGCGGGCTGCGGTCCCACCCACCCTCGTCCCCCACACTTGCTGCTTGCAAACGCTGTAGGCATTGTCTTCAAGCCCCAGGGAAGCCTCCGACGCCAGGGCCCCTCTGCGTTCGGACTGGGGGATTGGCCTCTGCACCCCTGGTTCCCAAAGGGCACAGCTGATCGGCCTTGCTCACCGTGGCATCCGGCCCAGGCCATAGTTAGGGCTCACGGAGGACACGCGGACCCATTGCTCCCGCGGTGGGCGTTCACAGCGGGGGGCGTCCCCGAGGATTCAAGGGGAGGTAGGGCATGAGCTGGGCTCAAAGGGGCAGTATTTGGTTAGGGAGAGAGGGCGAATCGGGGTGCCTGGCCCTTCCAGCCTCAGTCTCTGCTGAGGAGGAAGAACGGAGAAGGGGGGGAGGAAGGTTCCAGACGGGCTGAGATTCCACGGTGATTACTGTGTTCCATGTGGCAAACCGGAGCCACGTGAGGCTCGTGGGCGGGGCTGTCCTGAACCCCAGTGCCCGAAGAAGGTCGTATTGCAGGTTAACGGCAGGAGATGGGGCCCCGCGGGGAGGCTGGGCATCCGGAGCTCCTGCCACGGGGGTGGAGGCCAGAGGTAGTCTTCTGCGAGGGAGTCTTCTGCGAGGGAGAGTCCGAGGGAAACCCTGGAGACTTTCTCTGTGGGGTGAATGCTCAGAAGGCACTTCCTATTCCCCTGAGGTTTGTTCTTAGGGCTTTACGTTTAATTCTGATAATAACCTGTAAGATAGGTGCTCTTCTCGTCTCTGTTTTCGGAGAAGAAACACAGAGAGGTTAGGTGACTTGCTCAAGGTCACACAGCGGGGAGAAAAGAGGAGGCAGGAAAGGGCTGCGAAGTCACAGTGTGTTTGGGCAGAAGGGGTGGGGGAGTGGATGAACAAGGTGCAGAGATATAGACGAGGGGGAGACCTGGAAGCCCCAGGCCCCCGGGGCAGCTTCACCTCTCTGTGGCCGCCCGGATCCAGAGCACATCCTCTGGGGAGTAGTAGTGGGCAAGATCCTGAACCTCTGGGCCAGCCAGCTGGTGGGGCGGGAGGAGGGAGGGCAAGGTGCAAGCCTCTGGCCCTTTTTGGTGATCGGCGCCAGGCAGCCTGCTCGTCCTGTCCCAGGAGTGTTGACCGACTGCTGAGCAGAGACCCCCCGCCGCTCGGGGCCAAAGCTCAGCCACTCCAGGGCCCCGCCCCGGCTGATGAGCTTTCCCGGTGCAAAGAGCCCAGCGCGGGCCTCAGCGGTGAGGGTAACAGACACGAGGACAGAGGGTAACAGGTCCGGGGATAACAGACACGAGGACAGAGCAGCGAAGGACAACCAGAGTCAGAGGTTAGATGGGACAACCCCAGGGGTCCCACGGCTCCTGGCACTGGAGGGGGGACCACCCTACCTTGAAGGGGGGCGGCCCCCTGGGCAGCTACGGCACATGGAGAGAGAAGAGGTCTCCATCATAAAGTGGGTTCAAAGCAGATGAACTGGGAGCAGTGAGTGTCTGACTCAGGTCTTGGCCAGGAGCCAGTCCGCAGCCGTGTCGCTGGGAAGGACGGTGGCACTGTCTGGGCCAGGTGTCTGAGGGAGCTGGATGAGGGGGGCCGTTCATGGGGAGGGTAGGCATCAGGCGGAATCTGGCTGCAGAAAGTGCAGACTGTTACTCTGTCCGTGGGGCCACATCTCATGGTCGACGTCCTTACTAGCTGTGTCTCTTTGGGAAAGTTAACTAACCTCTCTGTGACTCTGGTTCGTCAGCTATAAAGTGAGGTTGGTAGGGGCGCCTGGGTGGCTCAGTCTGTTAAGCGTCTGCCTTTGGCTCAAGTCATGATCCCGGGATCCCAGGATCGAGCCCGGCTCAGCGGGGAGTCTGCTTGTCCCTCTGCCTGCCTTTCCCCCTGCTTGTGCACATGCTCTCTCAAATAAATAAATAAAACCTTAAAAAAAAAAAAAATAAAGTGAATTTGATGATCAACATCCCTTCTTCCTTGGGTCACTCTGAAACTGAGTTCGACCTGGCCAGTGATGGATGCAGAAGGCGAGGTAGGAAGGGTCCCCCTTCTGAGCACCTCTAGCACGGCAGGAAACGGCCGCTGGGAAGTGAGTTGACCTAAGGTCGCCTTGCCGGCCCATGGGGCAGAGCCTGGTCCAGGGCTCCTGGTACCAGCCCAAAGTCACCCAGATCCCCGGTGGTGTGGGGCAGAGACTGGAGGGCTGGAAGGGAGATGCCTTCCAGAAGCGGGTCCGTGTTTAACTGTTGGGAACGCAGTCATAAGGAGCATGGTTCAATAGAGTCGATTTGGAAACCCATGGTTTGTCCTCTGACACTGAATATCACAACGTTCCCATCAAGGTAGAATGAAAGAGGACACGACAACAACAACACTAGGAAGAAAATCAAACTAGGGAGGGGTCAGTTGGGTTAGATGTGATGCGGTGATTGGCACTTGGAACAGTAGCATGGGGGGGTGGCAAACCTTGCGGTCATCCCGAGGGGAGGCTCTGCCCCCTGCACGCCCCGCCCTCCCAAGGCCCCCTCTTGCTGGCCTGGATGGTGATGGGGCAGCAGGGGCCCCCTCGAACTGGGCTGGGCCGCCAGGAATTGGGGCAATTCGTTAATGATGCTGGGGCGGACCCCAAGAGGTTGGCATGGCCCGCCAGGTCCAGAGCGCCCTCTAGGGGAGGAGAGGAGGAGGAAGAGGAGGGCGTGGAGAGCAGCTCCGGGGAGCTCCAGCGAACCCCCTGCAGGGTATCCTTAGTAACCATGACAACTGGCAGGGGCCCTGCAAGGGCATGGGTCCTGGCAAAGAAGCAGGAGAGAGCACTCCCGGCTCAGCCCTGCTGGCCGTCCCACAGCAACACCCCTCCCTCCAGGGCTGAGCAGCAGGCACGGCCCGAGAAGGCACTGAGCTCCCTGGGAAAGGAGGGGGACGCAGGGCCTCAGGGCTGGGTGGAAGAGATGGGTCAGGGGGTTGGGAGCCTGGGCTCCTGAAGGCACTGGGAGGGGAGGGAAAGGAGGCAGGACCCCTGGGCCCCTCCCTCGCCTCCAGCTCGGCCTGCAGCCATGGGTCCGTGGCTGCAGTGATGGGGAAGTTCTTTGGGACGCCGCCATGGTGCCGGACCAGGATGGGGATGAGGCCATTCCAGAACTGCGAGGCAAAGAAGGTACCCTCCGGTGACTGTTCAAACACATACTCTGCAGAGAGAGCGCGTGTGGGGAGGGCCACCTTGGCGACCAAGCGCTAGCCTCTCGCACTGCGTCGCTCTGGGGACCCCGATCTCCAGCTTCCCGCATCGGTCACTCCCTGACGTTCCCTTTCTCCTGCTCCAACTGGTTGGACGACTGCACTAGTAAGTGGGTCCTCAGAAGAAAGGCTGTTGGAGGCTTGGGTTCCTCCTGAGGAGCCACTGATCCCGCAGCCCCACCCATTCGGGGATACATCTCAGGGGATCCCCAATGTCAGGTGCGCCAAGACTGCATCTCGGGTTTGAGTGGAATGTGAGCAAATCAGGATGAGGAAGGCTGGATGCTCACGCTTCCTGGGCGGCTGCTCTCCCGCGGGCCCCCCAATTCCCGGTTAACGGTCACCGCCCCGTGCGACGGTCTCCTGCTCTCGCCCTCCCCGGGCTCCCCAGGCTCACGAGCGCGCTGTCCCAGGTCCGCGCGCGTCTGCCGTGCAGGGGGCGCCCCAGGGGACAGGGGGCCGGCAGGCGGTTCCCCGAGCCCCCTGTCGCCGCGTGGGCAAGCACCTGCCCTGGGCTCCCGTCGCGGTAGCTCGGGCTGGCCGCCTCCTCGCCGGAACTGGGTGGGCTTTTGGCTCGAGGACACTCCTTGTCGTCCCCTCCTCCGAGGGGAGAGAGCAGTCGGGGCCGCTGGCTCCTCTGCGGCTCTGTCCTGTCCGCTCCCAGCCCTGGAGGCCAGTGTCTTCTCGGCCACTCTGAGTCACCCCGTGTCCTCCCTCTCTCCAGTCCTGCCTCCTGTCTCTTGTCTCGGACCTCTTGCCTTCGTCCCCCACTCAGCTCTTCCGCAGGTCGGTGCCGGTGCGGGTGCGGGTGGGCGTGGGGGTGGGACCAGATCTGCTCCGGGTCCTCCCAGGGGACTGAGCAGGGGCTCCAGGCGGCAGCCCCAAAGGCAGGGGGGAGGCGGGGAGAGGACACAGCAGGGCCCTGGCTCCAACCTGTCAAAGCATAATTAAAAAAAAAAAAATTACGAACACGATTCATAAAATTAGAATGAACCCAAGTCAAAGATTTAAGTCAGGGCGCCTGGGTGGCGCGGTGGGTTAAAGCCTCTGCCTTCGGCTCAGGTCCTGATCTCAGGGTCCTGGGATCGAGCCCCATATCAGGCTTTCAGCTCAGCAAGGAGCCTGCTTCCCCCTCTCCCTCTACCTGCCTCTCTGCCTGCTTGTGATCTCTCTCTCTCTGTCAAATAAATAAGTAAAATCTTAAAAAAATAAAATTATTAAAAAAAATATTTAAGTCAACTGGGAAAGGTGGTAATAGCGGTTTCAAGATTAGTTAATGAGCGGCCGGGTTAGAGGTATTCACAGGCATGCCTCGTTTAGTAGAGTTTCAGTTTACTGCGCTTTGCAGATATTGCTTGTTTTTTTGTTGTTGTTGTGTTTTTTGTTTGTTTGTTTTACAAATTGAAGGTTTGTGGTAACCACGCATGGAGCAAATCCATGGGCGCCATTTGCTCACTTCACATCTCTGTGTCACATTTTGGTAATTCTCACAATATTTCAAACTTTCTCATTCATTATCTCTGTGACGGTGATCTGCGCTCAGTGCTGTCTGACGGTATTGCGGCAATCGCTTTGGGGTGCGATGAACTGCGCCCATAGAAGATGGTGTGTGTGTTCTCAGTACCCAACCGACGGGCCATCCCCAGTCTCTCTCTCTCTTTCTCTCTCTCTCTCTCCTCTGATCTCCCCATTCCCTGAGACACAGCCAAATGGAAATAAGGCCAATTACTAATAACCCCATGGTGGCCTCTAAGCGTTCAAGGGAAAGGAAGAGTCACGCGTCTCTCACTTGAAATCAGAACCTAGAAATGGTTACACTTAGTGAGGAAGGCGTGTTGGGAGCCGAGATCGGCCGAAAGCTTGGCCTCTTGTGCCAAAGCGAGGCAAGTTGTGAACGCAGAGGAAAAGTTCTTGAAGGAAAGTACACTGCCACTCCGGTGAGCACACGAATGGTAAGAAAGAGAAACTTGCTGATGTGGAGAGAGTCTCTGTGGTCTGGGTAGAAGATCAAACCAGCCCCAAGGTTCCCTGAAGCCAGAAGCCTCATCCAGAGCAAGGCCCTAATGCCCTTCAATTCCACGAAGGCCGAGAGCGGTGAGGAAGCCGCAGAAGAAAAGTCTGAAGGCAGCAGGGGTTGGTTCAGGAGGTCTAAGGAAAGAAGCCGTCTCCGTGACGTAGAAGTGCAAGGTCAAGCGGCAAGTGCTGGTGTAGAAGCTGCAGCAAGTTCTCCGGAAGACGAGCTAACGGGACTAATGACGGGGGCTACCCTCCGCAACACATCCTCCGTGTGGATGAAACAGCCTTCTATTGGAAGAAGACGCCATCTAGAACTTCCGTAGCTGGAGAGGAGAAGTCAATGCCTGGCTTCAGAGCTTCAAAGGACAGGACAGGCTGACTCTCCGGCTAGGAACTCGTGCAGCTGGTGACTTTAAGTTGAAGCCAGTGCTCGTTTACCATTCTGAGGATCCCAGGGCCCTTCGGAATGGTGCTCGATCCACTCTGCCTGCGCTCTATCCGTGCGAAAACAAAGCCTGCGCGACACACATCTCCTTATGACATAGTTTCCTGAATATTTTAAGCTTACACTGTTGAGACCCGCTGCTCAGAAAAAAGGATTCTTTTCAAAACGTGACTGCTCATTGACCGTGCACCTGGTCTCCCCAGAGCCCTGATGGAGATGGGGAGTGAGATGCGTGTCGTTTGCATGCCCGTCTACACGACAGCC
>CM052891.1:49726376-49765805 GCA_028534135.1 Potos flavus
ATGGAGATGGGGAGTGAGATGCGTGTCGTTTGCATGCCCGTCTACACGACAGCCATCGGCAGCCCAGGGGTCAGGGCGTCACTTCAACTTCCGGGTCTTACTATTGGAGAAATCTATTTTGTGAGGCTCTGGCTGCCAAAGAGAAGCATTCCTCTGGTGGATCTGGGCAACGTACATCGAAAACCTTCTGGAAAGGATTTCTCCCCAGCCTTCAGCAGCCACCACCCTGAGCAGTCAGCAGCCATCAACACTGAGGCGAGACCCTCCACCAGCAAAAAGATGAGAGGACTCGCTGAAAGCTCAGGTGAGAGTTAGCATTTTTTAGCAATGAAGCATTTTTAATTTAAGGTATGTACATTTTTTTAAAGACTTTATTTATTTATTTGACAGAGAGAGAGAGAGAGAGAGAGAGGCAGGCAGAGGGAGAAGGAGAAGAAGACTCCCCACTGGGCAGGAAGCCCAATGTGGGACTCGATCCCGGAACCCTGGGATCCTGACCTGTGCTGAAGGCAGACGCTTAACCAACTGAGCCACCCAGGCGCCCCTGCCTCTACCCCTTTTGTTTTAACTGAACATAAATCATTCGCATCTCTACCACTCACAAATTACATGAACTTCTCATAGACCGAGGCCTTTATTAATAATAAATGGCAAAATCAAGGGACGATATGTGCCTCCAGACAATAAATATCCTTGAAAGGATGGGCGGTTGTCCTCTTGACTTTATCAGTGTTGGCTATTTCTTCTTTTCTTTTTTTTAGAGAGAGAGAGCATGTGTGCAGTGGGGGTAGGGACAGAGGGAGAGAAAGAATCTCAAGCAGACTCCACACCATCCACACCAAGCACAGAGCCCGACATTGGGCTATACCTCACAACCCGGAAATCATGACCTGAGCGGAAACCAAGAGTAGGATGCTAAACTCACCAAGTTGGTAAGACACCTTTTTATAAATGGTTAAACTTTTTTTTTTTTTTTTTTTTTTTTTTTTATATTTCAAAGTCTGATTGAGACTCCCAGAGAGCTCTCCCCCAAAGGCACACTGTTTCACAGTTATACCAGGATTTGGTGGCACCCTTGAAAACTCTGGATATATTTTCCTAACGATCGGTGAGATTCAATTACCTTTTCACAGGTTGGTGAGACGTTGATGTTTATTTTATGGACTGTTTTCTAAAAAAATTTCCTATCGCGTGCCCTCTTTTCTGCTGGGTTATTAATTGGTACAACCTCTTTCTGTGTTTTAGATAGTTACTACCGCCTGCACATAGTTACCCCTCTTTGCTTTGTGTCTGCAATGTTAGGCTCGACAACGCCCTGCCTCTCCATTGCTTCATTCACCCGTTCCCCACAAATGTGTTAGAGTTTTGCATCTTTGTTTTTACCCCTTTTGCTGCCACCTACCCAGAACTTTGTCTCCCCTCCTTCCCTGGTGACTCACTCTACCCAGTCCTGGAACGCCGTGCAGGGAGCGGCAGGGGTAAGTGGGGCTTCTGCCCACTGAAAGGCCAGAGGCAGGGCGGTTGAGAGGAAGGTGCTCCTCGCCCTCTGGCCAGCAAGCCCATCGAGGGCGGGGGTTTCCACAGCATGACTCTGGGTTCTGGATGCCTAATGCCTTATTGTCCATGAGGAAGTCCCCCCCCTAGGCCATGGGGACCGCCACTGACTTAGATCTCCCCTAGAGGTGAATATTACTTGTGACGACCTTCTCTTCTTAGGGCTCATCAGCCAAGAGTCTGAGGACTAGGGTGTGTGTGTGAGAGAGACAGAGAGAAAGAGAGAGGGGTCACAGGCCTGGGCGGTGAAGGTGGTGGTGGCCTCTCCCAAGGAGGACTGGAGACTGCTAGGATTTTCCCCGCTGAGCTGCCTTGGTTTCTCCATTTTCTCCAGATGATAGTTGCTTCCAAAAGACAGACGTTGAAGCAAATACTGGTTTATTGACCAGAGCACGATTGCCTTCCAAGTCAGTAGTTCATCCATCCATCCATCCATCCATCCATCTTTCTGCCCATCCATCCATCCACATCTATGTCCATTCAATCATTCTCCCTTTTATCCATCAAACATTTGTTAGATCTCGCTCATGTTGTCAGCATAGCGCTGGGCACCAGGAATAGAAACTGAGTGAGACCCAGCTCCCGCCTCCAAGAAACTCATGTCTAGTTGGGGAGACACACAGGTAACTGGAAAGGGGCACAGAAGGGTTTGAGGAATCACTTGGGTATGATGTCCTCCACTCAACATCTGCTTACTGAGCCCCTGCTGTGCGCCAGGCAAGGTGGTGGGCAGTTAGGAACCCTGTCCTCATGAGCTTGTGGTCTCGTGATCAAGGGGAGGAGGGGGCTCATGTCTTCTGGAACATGCCTCCAAGGTAGACTCAAGGGTGAGGGAAGGTTGGGGGAGGCACACCAGCTCTGAACTGCCTCATGGTGGAAATGACATATTTTGTTTGCTTCTTCCACGATCCATTGGCTACCATTGGTCTGAGGGCCCCAACTGGAGCTATTTAGCAAGCACAAGCTTTCTCCCCCAGCAACTAATAGTTTTCGCCACCCCAAGTCAAGTCAGACAGACCCATCCTCATGGAATTTGCATCTTGAGACAAAGAATTCTAAGACCAAAAAATGGTAGGAGCTTCGCCATTCCGACAGCGATGCCTAAAGAGGCTGTGCATTGGGTCCCGTGCCCAGAGCCTCCTTGGGTCCTTCCCAAGGACTATGTTTAATGCTTTTTTAAAAAAATCCCTCGAGACACCCCATTTCTTCTCCATTTTTATTGCTTTTATCACTTAAATTATCAGGAATTATCTTCTGTTGCTTGGAGCCAACGAGTTTAAGAGCTCCGGGTCTCTGACTCATTTGTGGTCCAAAATCTCAGCTGAGAACAGACAGTTCGGGAGCTGCCTGCTGACAACTTCCCGATGCATCGCTCTCTCTCAGTGGTCACGTTTGTGCAGTGATCCGCATACATACCGCCTTCTATCCACACTGTTTTATAAAACTTAGTGAACCTCCACCACCAAAGCAGTGATATCTACAACATGAGGCAGAGATGGAAACCATTAGGTGAATTTCAAGGGAGCCATTTTGGTCTTAATGGACGCTTCTTGATTAGGGACGAGAAAAGAGAAAAGAAGGGAAGACAGTGTATGCGGTGTTGGAATTCCATCCCTGAGGACTGAATCCGGAAGGCGACCTATGATTATTACGGCTCTGCTATTTTCTAATTCTCTGGAAATGGAGACTGCTTTATAATATGCAAGCTTTTTCTCCACCTTTGGAGCGAATTTTTAGGAAAGTGTACATGGGCACGGCCCAGACAGCTGTCCCCCTCCTTCTGCCCTGCTTCTGGTGGCCCCTTCTTAATGGGTTGTTCATTTTATAGCTGGGACCATAGGTCACTATCAACCTTTTGGGCAATTTTTCAACCCGCCGGGAGGGCTGCCCTGCGTCATTAGGCCATTAGGTGACCATGAGGCCCACTCAGCTGCGGTCAGCAGGTCCCCATCATAATGTAAGGCAAACAGGCAAAGCAACAGAGAGTCATAAAACCCTTTAAGGGAGCTGTGGGCGATCAAGCACTTTGAAGCCTGGAGTCTTCAAAAGGCACGTGGGTGCTGTTCTCTGGGGTCTTTGGTTTCTCTGTTTTGTTTGTGTTGTGTTGTGGTGTGTGGGGGGAGCTCTGTGTGGCTCGGTTGTGCCAGGAGAGGCATACGGGGGCCGGGTTCTGTGGGTTCCCAGGGATGCCTTGGAGCACGCCGTTCTCCAGGGGATTTAGATGGAGACGCTGTTCTCGATGAGCGGAGGGTCCAGGTAGGCGTAGGGCAGCTCCAGCCCCTGGTTCCGCTCCCGGATCTCCTTCGAGATCTGGGCCAGGCGGTTCTGGAAGGCGGCGATGCTCCGCCGAGGGGCCTCCTCCGTGAAGTGCTCGTCCGGGTAGGTGCCCAGGGGCCGCTGGGAATCAACCATAAGCTTGAGTGAAGGGGCCGCTCAGCAGCTGGGACCCGCCTTCGCCGTCCACCCTGGGGACCTGGCTGCAAGCAGCCTCCCTCCGAGCCTCATCCCTACCCCTCCCTCCAGACAGTGAGGGTCACTACAGGCGCCCTTGGGGACTGAAAGCTCAAGTCGGAGTGTTCAAGGGGGCGTCCCCACCCCCTAGCACGATCACCTTGCAGCTAGGGGGATTCAGCATCAACTCGTTTGATCATTTGACCCTCCTTGTGAGATGGCCAACGTTCATGTGTCCCCCTGGGAAGGGTCATTGGGGTGAAGGGACCCAGCGCCTCGAAGGCAGTGCAGTGTCTGGGCCAGAGAGGGGAAAGGACACCCCCTCACGTGCTCCAGAGCTGGCCTGGCCCCCAGCCCCACACTCACTTGGTCTCCAGGCTCCTTGCTCAGCAGCCAGAGGGCAATGATAATGTCACACGTGACATTGACCGGCGGGAGGGTGGCTAGAAACCCCTCCGGCGTTGTCTGGCCTTTGGAGGTGGGGGGTGGCAGCTGCATGGTGGCCGGCAGGTTGGGCATCCAGACGCAGGAGTCAAACTGAAGGTGGAGAAGGCAACGTTGAGTCCTGGGGGCCTGGCCCCACTCTGTCCCACCAGCCCGGCAGGGACGCTCCTCACCTGCCCGGCACTGACGGCGTGGTGCTTGGCTGAGCAGTTGAAGATCACCATGGTGACGTACCGGATCAAGGCTTCCCGGGTCTCCAGCGCAGAGGGCATACCTGCGGGGGGCAGTGGCATTGCATGTGCGGCTGCCAGGCTCCTCAGGACCCCGCTGCAGGGGACCGAGGGTGGGGCCCAAGGGCCGGCGTCCCCGTACCTGAGCTCTCCTTGCCCAGGAAGCCCTCGGAGAAGATCTCCCACACCCAGGCTTGGAGTTCAGGGTCATCTTGCACGGACGCATCACTTGGGTAGTAGACGTTGACTATTTCGGAGACAAAGCTGCAAGGTGCACTGGGCTCAGCCCCGACTTTTGCCTCTGACCCTCTCCAAGGAGCAATACGGCTCCGTGTCATTCATGACCAGCCGTCCTCCTTGTCCGGAGCCTCCCCGGGCCCTCCCGCTCCTCCCTCATCTCGCCTCCCCCACCCCCCAGCTCGCTGGGGATGGCCACCTCACCTCTGCACCGCACCCCAGATCTGCAACCCGTCATCCCGGTAGTAGTAATTTGGGATGTCTTCGACACCTCGGGCCCGGATATCCTCGGGCAGACACAGGACGGAATAGTTCAGCTGTTCCATATTTCTCTGTATGAGCTCCGAGAAGCCCCCAATACCAATGCCTGTGGACTGGAAGATAGAACTCCTGGGTGCCGGAGCGCTGGCCCCAGAAGCATGAGCAGCAGTGGTGGGATCCCCCCCAATCCCCCAGCCCCCCATCCCCACCAGCCCCCCTGAGGCAGAGCTTACGCGGTCCACCACCTGCCCCGGAGCGATGAGCAGCTGGCGGGCGAGAGTGTTGATATGCAGGGTGTACCGGGTGTGTGGGATCAACAGCTGTAAGGGTCAGAGAAGACCGAGGTGGGTGAGGCCAGGGTCTCTCCAGCCCCAGACCTCCCCGCCTCGAGGCACCAAGTCTTATAAGTCACCCATGGAAAGAGATGACAGCGACAAGAGGGCCAGCCGGGGATGGGATCGGGGCTCCAGACCTCATGCTAGGAGCTGGGCTTCAGCCGGCATCCTGTTCTCTGACCCGGGCCTGGCACCTTCCTCTCTCCATGCAAATGAGGGGGTGATCTGGGGGAGCACTACGAGCCCTCCCCCCCCCGCTCTGGCATCTTGTGGTTTACTAACCCCTGCGCAGGCCACGCGCCACGAAAAGCAGGGTCCGCGGAGCAAAATGGAACCACCCCCCAGAGTACCAGGCCCTGGGAGCCGCTGTGGTCAGAAAGAATCAGCCTGGACTGGAGAGGATAGAAAAGGACCCAGGAGGATGCCTAAGGAAGGACCAGAGAGTCCAAAGAGCCTGGGAACTGGGAGGCTCTGCATGGGAGAATTTCTGCCCTTCGGAGAAGAGATGCCCCAGGTCCCTGGGGGAAAGCAATCTGGGCCCTCTGAAGGCTTAGCGGAGCCCACGTTAGACAGGTGGGTCTCCCTCCCAGGGCTCCCTCACCCCTGCCGCTGTCTGCAAGAACCCTGCTGCTCCCTCAATGCCAAGTGCACACTCTGACACGTGCCTTAGATCTCTCCAAAGAACGGGGCTTCTGGATGGTGGCTGACCGCTGTCCCCTAAGAAGTCCCATGCAGTCCCATGTGGTCTCCTCCCTCACCCCAGCCCCCGGTCCCCTCGCCCAGGCTCGGGACCTGTGGGAAAGCAGGCTGCCAGGGGAGTCATGCAGGGAGAGGTTGCTGCAGCGGGATGGGGGCTCAGCACCCCCGCCTGGAAGGATAGGGCCACACGGGGACAGGCTGAGGAGCACCCCGAGGTGCAGGGACCCAGTCTGGGCCCCTTGCCGAGCCGCTGACCTTGAAGAGCGGGTGGCAGTGGGGCAGCTGGCGGAGCGTGGCCATGGTGAAAACCTCAGGCAGCAGGTGCGCGTGCAGCAGGTGCGTGACCGCCTCGTGCACAGAGAATTCCGCGTTCCGCACCCACGTCTTGGCCAGCAGCCAGTCCCACTTGTTGTCGCCGGGCAGGAAGATGGGGCTGTCGGATCCCGGGGTCTGGCTGAGCTGTAGGAGGAGCCGGTGCAGGGGGAGGTGGGTGTGGGGTGTCCGCGGAGCCCTCCGTCAAACCCCTCCCTCCCGCTGCCCCGCCCCCTCCCAGCCGCTGACCTGGATGGCGAGGGGCAGCAGCGGCCCTCTCCCGGGGCGCTGGTACAGCAGGGTCATCGGGGCCGCGGAGAACTGAGGCTTCCCATTGACGACGTTGGTGTGAATGCCGGAGAGGATGCTATGATCCACCAGGAACAGGGAGCCCCTCTGCAGGAGAGAGCAGGGAAGCAGCAGCCGCTGCCATCTGGCTGTCTAACCGATGCAGGGCTGGGGTGAGGAGAGGACTCGGGGCGGGGACAGGAGTGTGCCCAGGAGAGGGTGCTGTTGGCGCGCAGCACACGGGCAGGTTCCTGGGAACTCTGCATGCGGCCCTCTCCGGCAGGGGACGGCACTGGCATGGCGGTGTGCCCAGCCTGGATCCCACCGCCCCCCCCCAGTCCCTTACCTCCAGCTCAGCCTGCAGACTGGTCCCGGGGCCCAGCACGGGGGCCACCATGTCATCAGTGACCGGGAAGTTCTCTGGGAGGTGGCGACAGCGGCGGATCAGAATAGGGTTGAGGCCATTCAGGAACTGGGAGGCGAAGAAGGCGTCCTCCTGCCAGTGTTTGACCACGTACTCTGGGCAGAGGCAGTGGGGGGAGAGGGGAGCCCGGTCATCTCAGCATGGAAGCCCACTGCCCCCCCCCCCGGGGTTCATGGTGGAGTTGCCTGCTCCTGGGTCCATTCTGGGCTCCCCTCGCTTCCCACTCTGTATCCGTCTCAGCCTGGCCTTCAGCCACTGCCTCTCACCAAGGACCAAACCCGAGTCCCCAGCCCACCGGTCCTGCCAGCTACCTGACGCCCCAAGGCCGGGATTCATCAGCCTCAAACACACCCCTGGAGGCCGCTGCTCCGGCCCCGCCTCTCCCATCGCCTGGCATCCGGGGACCGGCACCCCCCTCCGGCTGGCCGCCACGGCAGAGCTGGGGACTGCGCACGTGAGCTCCCCTCCTCCTCTTCCCATCGGTCCCCACGGTCGCCCCGTCCTGAGTAGCTCTGTCCCACCCTCCACCCCATCTCTGCTGTCCTTGGCCCCGCTGAGGCCGCCGTCCTCTGCTGACCACGGCCAGGGCCTCATAGCTGCTGCTCCTGCCTCCGGTGACGCCTGCCAGCACCCTGCCACCCCACAGGGCACAGCGGGCGCCTCAGTCCTTGGCTGGCAGCCAGCCAGAACTTCCCACAGCACTTGGGGAAAGCCCGAGTTCCCGCGCGCCCCGGGGTCCCGTGCGCCTCCGCCACTGTCTCTTATCTTCCCTCCCTTTGGCCAAGGCAGAGGTCTTTCTTTCCCCCCCAAAGGCCTCTGGTCCTTCCATCTTTGGGGCCTTCTCATTCACCGTCCCCTGACCCCGAAACGCGCTCTGCCCGTTCTCGATACTGTTCATACCTGCTCAGCTGCAAGGCACAAAAGTCGCCTCCTGGGGACAGCTTTCCAGGACACTCCCCCCTCCCGCTGCCCAGACGAGGCAGGTCCCCCTTTTACGTATTCTTGCTGGGGCCAATGAACAGGTTTCACAAGGGAAACTCAGTATTTTGATTTTGAGCCTATCGTCCACTCACCTGCTCCCCTGTGACCCCCTCTGGGGACAAAGACGGTGTCCACAGCCCTAACCCCGTGTCTGCTGGGTCGCTGCCCAACAAACGTCTGTTGGATTAAGGGGCCCTAGAAGGTTAGGGATGTGCCCCGTCTCCACCCTCTTTTGGATCTGTGGAGGAAGTAAGGTCTAGCGAGGGACGGGGACCTGCCCAGGGTCACACGGTGAATCAGTGCTTGACTGCCTGAGGCCCCGGACAGCCAGGAGAGCTGAGGTCTCAGGGAAGAAGCCGGGGGCCCAGCCCGAGTTCCTCACCAGCGGCCGGGGTCTTACGGAAGTTCAACATCCTTCTCATCTCGCTCAGACTCTTCCAGAGCCCCTTGCGGTCCAGCAGCCCCTTGAGTTTCAGCTCCGTAAACCTGCCGGGGGGTGTCAAGGGTGGGGAGGGGGCAAGAGGTCCCTGGGACACCCTCCCCTGTCAGCTGGCCTTATCCTTCCCGGGCTCTCGAACCGGCCCCCAGGTCCTGAAGTAGCCACGGCTCCTGAGGTCATCACTGTCCCGTGGGAACCGGGGATGGGCAGAGGCTGTGCCCTGGGTGGGACTGTGTGACCCACGTCCTTGACCGTGGGGGAGGGCAGAAGGCGGGAGTCCCAGGGCAGCTGAGGCCCAGGGTCGGGAGGGAGTGGGCATCCTTACGCAGAGTTAACTTTCAGGTAGAAGCAGGAATTCCTCATGACCGAATATTTGACGTTGAGATCGAGATCTTTTACGGACATCTCGTCCAGACAGCGAGGCCAGCCCGGGCTGTGAGTCTTCCAGCTGGAGGGAGAGCAGGAAGGTGGTCCACAAGAAGGCTCAGGGAACCCACCGACTAGGGCAAAGGGAGAGGTAGGCCCCTGGAGGCGCTCGTCAGAGCCAGCCCCCTTCTACGCGGCGGGGGTATTCCGAGCTCTGCCCCTGCCTCATTCCCACAGTGAGATTTCTCCCCCGGTCACAGCTGGCTGGTCCAGGGCTGGGCACCTACCCAGAGCTAGGCCGGTCAAAGTCCTTTCCGGGGAATCAGAGATGGGGGCTATTAAAAAAGAGACATCGGGCCCAAAATGGAGTCACTTGCGCTAAGCCCGCATCCACAAACCCAGACTTCAGGCCTAACCTATTGGTAAGGTCAGCCGCTCCCAGGATCGTGACCTTTAACCAGTCAATCTGGAATTACTGGGTCATTACCACTGAGGTAACCTGCCGGAGAGACCCCCACCTTTCCCCAAAGGAAGATGATCTTGCCCGAAGCCATCTGCTTTTTGCTAGAAACTTCCTTTTTCTGCCCCCATCTGCCAAGAAAAGCCTCTATCATTTTGTATGGCTCCTCAGAGCTCCTTCTTCTCTGCTAGTGGGGATGCTACCTGATTTGCAAATCATTGAATAAAGCAAACTTGAGCTTCAAATGGACTTGGTTGAATTTTTTTTTTTTTTTTTAAACAGGGCTGAGCCAGAGAGAGACTATCGTCCGGACATCCAGACTACCACGTGCAAACATAGGGACTGTTAGTTACTGTAAGGACTGGGACCCAAAGAAAGAGAGACGTGAAACAGAGAGAGAGAAGCATTTAGGCCCCCAGAGACAGGGAGAGAATCCCCTTGGCTTCTGTCCTCTGAGATCTGGCTACTCTTCCGGTATGTCTGTGAGTGTGTGTCCTCCTGACGCACTCCCATGCCCCCCACCCCCAGTCCGCTTGCCAGCCCATTTTTTTTCTTGCACCCACAAAATCCCTGACTCACACAGATGCGTCTCACAGAGCGATTTCACCGAGGCTGCAGCAGCCTTGGGGGCACACATCCCACGGAGCGGCACTTTGACTCCCACTAGCTGGGGGGAGCCCAGAAATTTACTCTGCCCAGGCCTCAGGCATCTTGATCAAGCAAGCCCTACAGCCCACAGACTTTGGGTGAAAGGGTAAAAACGTGTCCCCTTGAAGCTGAACGCACCCCCCCCCCCCAGCCAGTCTTCTTATTCATTTAGTCGGTCATTGTCCTTGGGCTTGAACTTTCTGCTTCAAAGATCTAGTGGCAATTAAAGTACGCTGCTCCCAGGGGGCGGCCCCATCCTGCTTCTCACACCGGGAAGGTAGAAACGCATTCACGCAGAGATCTTGGTGAAATGCAGGTTCTGATTTAGCAGGTCTGGCGTGGGCTGGCCTGGGGCCTGCGAACTCCCGGAGGATGCTGACACTTGAAGGCCTGAGGGCCTAGACAGTCGGAGCCCAGAGAGCGGATACCTGCAGCCCAGGCTTCGGGCAGAGCTGGGTTGGCCAGACCATGACCTTTTGAGAACCTGCACCTGAGCACTCCGTGGCCCCTGGCTTTGTCCTCAGGGGCAGCCCCAGCTCCCCTGCAGCCTCCAACCCCACCAAGGGCGGCCTCTAGGACCCTACTCTCCCAGCTGAGCCTGGGGCGGAAAAAGAGCCCTCTTCCCACCTGCCCTCCAGGATGAGTTTCCCGGGGTGTGGAGGGCGGGTCGGATTTCCGGGTCAGCCCAGATTTCCAGGAGGATGAAACAAGCGGAGGGGTAAAAGCCCCAGTCAAGCAAGACACGTGCAGAAGGGAGGCATTCCCAGCCCCGGTTTCCCCACTCTTCCCAGAGCGCTCACCCGAAGGCTGGCTACAGCGGTATCCCTACCCCTACCCTCCGTTATGTGATTCAGTAGGAATGAGGGGGTCGGAAATTTGCATTTCTAACCCCCCCCCATGCTGATGTCCTCGGAGAGGACCGGCGGGGACTCCAGTCAGTGTCCTACCAGTGGAACCCAGGGTGCCCCACATCCCTGGGGTGACCCCGGTCCCCCCCCAGCACCCCAGCGCAGCCCGCTCCTCACTGGTACGAGTCCTGCTTGGCCTGCAGCTCCTCCTGGCGATGCTGCCGGAGGATGGGGTGGTCGTCTGCCCGGGAGACCTTGGCTGTGAGCGCACAGGAGCGGGTGAGGAGGGCAGAGAAACAGCCACCCCCGCCCCGCCCCACCTCTGGCCCGAGCTGCTCCGCCCTCCGCCCCGGGGCCCCCTGCTCCCACATCCTCCCTAGGGGCCACACCGGCGGGCCTCTCCACTCCCCTTGCTCACCGGCCCCCGCGCACAGCGCCAGGCTCCCCGGGCCCTCCAGCCACTGGTAGCAGGGGAAGCGCAGAGGGACGCCCCGCGGCGGCGTGAGCTGCAACCAGCGGCAGAACCAGGCGTCGCGGGCCAAGGCCGGGACCAGGAGAGGCAGCCGCGGGGGCTCCTTGTGCACGCGCAGCAGCAGGACGGGACCCACGTCCTGGGGGGACTCCACCTGGAAGTCCTCCACCTGGAGGGGAGAGACAGGGTCCGAGGGGACCGTCCCCTGCTCCCTCCTCCGCCTCCAGCCCGCCCCGCAGTGCACTCACAGCGCCCGCGCTGAACTCCTTGCCCAGGTGGTCCAGGCGCAGCGGGGGGGTCTCTCCCCGGGTCCCCACGATGCTGACAGCTATTCTGTTCCACGTGCCAGCCCCGAAGGCCTCTCCAGTGGACACTCTCACGCTGAACTCGGCCATGGTGCCGGCCCAAGTCTGGCTGTCTCCTGCTGCGGCGGAGACCTTTAAAGCTGGCGGCTCAGCCGGGGACACGCCCCGCCCCGCCCCGCCCCGCCGCGCCCCGCCCCGCCCCGCCGCGCCAGGTCCCGCTCCTGAGCGGCGGGTTGCTGCCAGCCCCTTCGCCACCCGCAAGCACACGCACGCACGGGCCGGGCTGGGAGGCTCCGCAGTGCTGGGTGAGCAGGCACTAGGCGTTCTGAGGCTTGGGGACCCGGACCTTTCAGGGATGCAGGGCCAGAGTCAGGATCCAGCGGGGCGGGGGGGGGGGGGGAGGGGGAAGATATATTTGCGCCCCTCTTTTTTTCTTTGCCTTCTTAGCCTCTACAAGCCTCTGCAGGCCCACCTCCCCACTTTCTACAGCTCTTCTTGGCCTGCGTTCATTATGTTATGGCGTCCAATAAATAACTTCGAGAACCAACCACGTGCCAGGTGAAGACTGCCCAGGTAAGATCCAGGGTTTGCCCGCTTGGAGGTTCAAAGTCAAGTGCGAGAGAAAATGAATAAGCGAACGAGGCAGGGATGCAGTGAAGGAGAGGGGGAGAGATGTCAGGGAGGAGGTATGGATTTCGGTTTCGGGAAATGACAGATTCGGGGGTTCTGGTCTGGAAATGCTTTCTGAGCTGCCTCTCAGACATCTAAGCGGAGAGAACGGCGGGATCTAGAGCTCGGGGCTGCGGCCGTGCACCTGAGCATGGCCCACAGGTGGGGCTGATATCACTAGGCAGAGAATGCGGACGGAGAAGAGGGAAAAGGCTGGGCCCTATTGGTTCTCGGCCATCTGGAAGGCATGGAACGGAGGCAGATCTAGGGAGGATCAGCCAGTGAGGTGCAGGGAGGACCCAGAGGGAGTGTTTCATGAAAGCCAAGACATTGGTCAAATCAGAGAGTTGCATCAGAGGAAGGCAGGGTCTGGGACCTTGCCCAGAGCCTTGCTGGTGGGGTGGTGGGCGTGGGAGCCAGATTGCGGCGAGTTGACCCGTGATCGGAAATAGAATTCCAGCTGCGCATGCGCACATGCCTTTACCTGCACCCCTCCTGGAATCCCACTAAAATACTAAGTTTAAGGCCTAAACCTTCAAGGACGCGAAAACGAGTATGGAAATGTCAGCAACTGATTTAACAGACAGGGGACAGTAGAAGCCCAGGATTCCGACCTCAGAATCCCCCAAGGTCTTATGACTTGGGAGACAGGTGCTCTGAGAGTAGGAGTAGGTGACCCAGAAAACAGGCTGGTGGGACAGAAGTTTTTATGAGACGCAGTTAGGAACCCCTCGTACCCCCAGACACCCTCCTATACCTCACACAGCCAGCAGGAGACCTTCCCCAAGCTAACAGATAATGGGAGATTTCCTTTCTGGAGAGTTGACGTAGAGGGAATCTGGATATGGGGACCCTAGCTAGAACTGAGGGTGGGACGCAAAATTTAAAATTAGAGAATGGGGTGCTGAGCAGTGGGGGCCCCAGCCCCCTTCCCTGGTTGGGTCCATGTATGTTAGCAGCCACCATACTGTACCCCCAAACTCCACCAGCCAGTCAAGAATGGAGAGCTTCTCTCTAGAGGAACTGACCAGCTCGAGTGTCCTGTGGGGTCCCCCAATGAAATGGCCCTCTTTACACCCATTTTCCAATCAGTTTTTTTATTGAGTCGCTCTTAAAGACCAATGGGTGCCTAAGGACCATCAGACCTTCCTCGAAGGCTTATATCTAAAAGACAAGGATCAAAACAAACAAGACTGAAGGAACGGACAAGGTGGGGAGCAGAAGAGAATTTCAACCCAAAAATTGTAATTTGTATCCTCAGGGAGAGGAGAGCCTACAGCTATAAGAAATATTGTTTCTGGACAAAATGTTTGGATTTTATAAACCACCCATTTTTTTAAATTGTGGTAAAATACATATAAGCTAAAGTTTGCCATTTTTGACAATTTTTGAGTGTGCGTTTCAGACAGCACATTCCCAGTGCCTCACACTCACACGCATTCACTCTGGTGCGTCCCTACCATCTGGCTCCAGAACTTTGTCATCAT
The DNA here is from genome assembly GCA_028534135.1 of Potos flavus. NCBI lineage: Eukaryota > Metazoa > Chordata > Mammalia > Carnivora > Procyonidae > Potos > Potos flavus. The sequence continues at coordinate 49,740,287 of CM052891.1, forward strand.
TCCAAATCCAAACTCTGTATCTATTAAAAGACAAAGCAAAACCATTCTCCCCACCCCAACCCCTGCTACCCTCCATTCTGCTTTCTGTCTCTGAATTTGACGGCTCTAGATGCCTTATATAAGTGGAATCATACAATATTTGTCCTTTTGTGTCATGCTTATTTCATTTGGCATAAAGTTCTCTTGTAAGTGCCACGCCCAACGTGGGACTTGAACTCATGACCCCAAAATCAAGAGTCGCATGCTCCATTCATGAAGCCAGCCAGGAGCCCCTTTATCTATTTTTTGGGGGGGGAGGGCTATTGTGAATAATGCTATTATAACACTGGTATACAAATATGTTTGAATCCTGTTCAATTCTTTTGAGTATATATCTAGAAGTAGAATTGCTGGATTATATGGTAACTCTATGTCGAATTTTTTTGAAGAGCCACCATACTGTTTTCCACAGTGCCTGCACCATTTTCCACTCTCACCAGCAATGCACGAGGGTTCCAATTTGTCCACGTCCTTGTCAACACTTGTTTTTTTCTGTATATTTGATCATCGCTGTTTTCATGGATACGAAGTGGGATCTCATTGTGGTTTGGATCTGTTTTCCTCTGATAGCTAATGGTGCTGAACATGGTTTCATGTGCTCATTGGCCATTTGTGTATTTTCTTTCTTTTTTAAAAAAATATTTAAGTAATCTCTGCACCCAGTGTGGGGCTCGAACTCACGACCCCAAGATCAAGAGCCGCACAATCCTCCAACTGAACCAGCTAGGCGTCCCCATTTGTATATTTCCTGTAGAGCATTGTCTGTTAATGTTCTTTACCCAAACCATCATAATTATGATCCATTATCAGGTCAAGTTTTCCATTTATCATGTAAATCACACGCAAGAACAACACATTTCTAAATATATTCAATAGTTTTTTATTTGTAGGTCACTCTTGTGGCATAAATCAGTACTGCCCATATGCATGCGCTTGGCACAGTGAGGTTAAGGACAAGTAGAGATGCTTTCCTGTTTTCCCACCCTAAAAGGGATCCTTGGTGTCCCTTTCTTTGCTATTTTCCACTTCCATTTCCCTTCTATAAATATCGATGAGTCTATTTTAAAGGAAACTTTGTGTCCCTGCTGTAAATTGATAATCAGTTTCGGTTCCCATAAGAGAAGATCACAGAGGACATGAGTGCTATGAGAAGGGAGTTACTCAACTCTAGGTGGATTCCGTTGGCCAGTAGCTTGTTCCTTGTTCAGGAAGAGATATTCACAAGGCACTGTGCTAGGAGGATGTTAAAGCGACAGCACACCGAATTGGCACTCTGTCCCTGATGTCATGAGCATTGACTTGTGATTCAGTGTGACCCTGCCCCTCCTGGGCTCCATGGTTGCCCAAGGCATGCCCAGTAGAACACACCACTGAGGTGCTTATTAAAAAAGCCACTCCCCCAGGCCTACCGACCACACACCAGGAAGGCAGTCTCCGGAGTTTGGATGAGGGGGATGTACGGGGGATGTACGTCTCAATAGCCACACCCCGCGATTCTTCTTCAGAGCTACTTCCCATGAGCATTTCCATATTTGCCTCTGTTCTGGCCCACAGCCCAGGATGATCTGAGCTGGTGGGGTCTTCTGGGAGTGACAGACCCTTCCCATCCGACCCTTCCCATCCGACCCTTCCAGACCCTTCCAGACCCTTCCAGGAAGAAATCAGAGCCCTGACAGGGAAGGAACTTACTCGATGCTTAAAAATGTCAATGAGATCAAATGGGCCCCTACTTTTAATTCCTCAACACCCTGGCTCCTCCCTAACTTCATCCTCCCTCCCTCCTTCCCCCTCTCCCTTCCTTCCTTCTTTCCTGCCTCCTCTTTTTCTTTCATTTAAATTCTAAAATTTTGATCAAACCTACAGATGCACATGATTGAAAGATTTTTTTAAAAAATTTTTTTATTAGAGAGGATGAGAGAGATCATGGGGGGTGGTGAGGGATAGAGGGAGAAGCAGACCCCCCCTCACCCCCTCCCCCTCCCCCACCCCTCCGGCAGAGCAGAGCAGGGAGCCTGATGCGATGTGGGACCCTGGGATCAAGACCTGAGCCCAAGGCAGATGCTTAACCAACTGAGCCATTCAGGTGCCCTAGATGCAGGTCATTTAAAGAGACAAATAGTTCTGGAAGTTTCTCACCAACAACAGCTGTCCCCAGCGCCACTCCTGCTGTTTTCCCCTCATCAAAGACAATAACTTTCCTCTCTTTTAATTGATAATCTCAGTATTGATTGCCACATCTCAAATACCATGCATATATCAATATTTATTTTTTTATCTTTTTAATTTTTAGGCAGCAATCGCCGCCCCCCCCCCCCCGCCCCCAAGAGAGGATTGCCTTCTCTTCCCCAGCCTCTCTTCTATGGCGCCTGCAAACCTTTCTCATCTCGCCTTCAGATAGAATTTCAGTAGGGCTGGAGCAAAATCCAGCACTCAGGACTTACATGATTTGACTATGTGCGTGCTATTCAAAGGGGAGCTTTAGCATGAGCCGTAAGTATTTTTTTTCATTGCCTACAAAACCGTTTGTAGCTTCTCTGGGTAATAATTATCAATTTATTATTTGTCTAGTTTTCTAGATTCTTGTATTAACCTCACCGCTGATCTGGATCCCCTCGGCATGTCTAGTACGTCAGATACTCCCAGGCTGTCTCCAGCGTGTGGTGCCCTCCAGACCCCTACTTAGCTGTCATCCTGGGCTCTTGCGTCCCCACCACCTCTAGGGATCCCTCCCCCCTCTGCTGTGCTAGCCCTCCTGGTTCCCATACGCCGTGCTTTCCTCATTCTTGGCTTATTGCATCTCCATGGAGCATGCCCTTTAGTAGCTAGCTACTTCAGAAAGCGTACAGGGGAGGGACGAGAAGCTTTCAAGACCTCACATGTCTGGAAATGCCTACAATCTATCTGTACATCTGAGTGATAACTTGGAAGTGATTTTTGTTCAGAATTTGGGGAGCATTGCTTCACGGGAAGGGTTGCTCTAAAGAAGCCGAAAGCCATTTGGATTCCTGGTTCTTTTCGTATGACCTTATGTTCCCTCCAGAAGCTTTTAGGATCTTTCCTTTGCAAACCGTACCCGCCACCACCATTTTATCATTTTCTCATTGTTCAGCCTTCTTAGGAGGACCTCCCAATTTTGAAACTCGTATCCCTCACTACGGGATTATTTCCTGATTACTCTCTTTTCTTCATTTCATCTACTGTCTCGTTTTTGAACTCCAGTGATTTAGACGTGGGGTCTCCTGGACTGGTTCTCCAATTTCTTTTATTTTCTTCCCTCTTTTCCATTCACGGGAAATTGCCCTCCGTCAATTTTCTCAACATTCTCTTCTAATCTATTGAGGTTTTTTTTTTAATTTCTCCTATCATATATTTTTAATTTCCAGAGCTGTTTTTTTGTTCTATGCATACGTTTCTTAATAGCACCCTATTCATGCTTTGCGGTTGCAATGTTTCATTTTCCTGAGGTTATTAACGCCAGGATTTCTTCCTGCTATTTGTGGGATAGGCTTCAATCTATCTAGGTTATCTGTTGCGTAACGAACTGCCCCGAATCAGTTTCAAATATGAAGAATTCTTTATTGTCTTAAAGGATTTTTTAAAAAAGATTTTATGGGGATCCCTGGGTGGCTCAGTTGGTAAGCATCTGCCTTCAGCTCAGGTCATGATCCCAGGGTCCTGGGATCAAGCCCCACATCGGGCTCTCTGCTCTGTGGGAAGCCTACTTCTCCCTCTCCCACTCCCCATGCCTGTGTTCCCTCTCTCGCTGTGTCTCTCTCTGTCAAATAAATAAAATCTTAAAAAAAAAAAAAAAAAGTCAACTGAAGGTAGGCAATTAGAAACAGGGAGGGTAGGATATTTTTTAAGAAGTTTTGTGGCAAAGGTGGGCAGAGCCATGGGGCGATGAAGGGGTGTCTGAGACCGAAGGAGAGCTTTTGCAAGATGAGCAATTCTTCTCACAGTGATTCTTAATCCTGGCTTCACCTTACAACTACCAGGGGTGCTCGAAAAAGCAACATTCAGGTCTCTCTCCGGGGTCTGGGTGTTAGACCCACGTATTAGTATTTTTTTTTTTTTTATAGCTTCCCACGTGATTCTAATGAGCAGGCATGGCTGAGAACCCACAGCCCCCAACGCGTGTATAAGTTGCTGAGAATGAGGAGGGAAGCTGATGCAGGAGGAAGTGCTAGTCTCAGAAGTAAAATTCTGAGAAAGCAAAAGGGTAGAGCCCAGAGTCCAGATGGGGACATTGACGTCTCACGGGTGCAAGAAGCAGGACCATTACAAGTTCAAGCAATAGACAATTTCAACTCAGATCGACTTTAGCAATACAGGTGACTGTTGTAACTGACGTATCCAGAGGTAGAGCATGAAACAGACACAATGAATGACCCATCTACTCGCCCTTCTGCTTTCCTCCTATAACTCAAGTTTGGCTCAGGGTCAGAAGGTGGCCAGCCCCAGTGCTGAACGGTGTCACCCCAAGTGTGACAACTTTATGCCTCCTCCACCTTGGGGTTGTAATAGGGCTGCTCTAGATATGACTAAGACCTCGTGCCTTTCCATCTCTTCTCTCTGCCCTCCGCAGCGTTGGCTCCATATAGTGGGGCTATGATGGGGACAGTTCCGGACCTTGCATCTTCATGCCATGCCAATCAGGAGAACAGAGGGAGTTTCTAGGCAGCCCCTGCGAAAGAGGGCTGACCTTTCCCTTTTCCAAAATTCTGTCAAATGTCTTCTCACCTTTTCCTTTCTCATTGCTCTATGTGACTTACACCAGGATCCCTGAACCATCAACCAATGTAGCCAAGAGGATGGAACCCGCAAGTCAACCAAAGATGTGTCCCAAGGTGAGTCCCACTCAACTATACTCAACTATATGCAAACTACATGGCTGAACATGAGAATGGGTGGCTTCATAAGGGAAACATGAAGGGCTGGTACCGGGAGGAAGAGAAGCGAAAGTTAGGCATCCAAGCAGACTCACAACAGAGCAAACACACCTTTGATTGTAGCAGACAGGGCGTTGGTTGGGAGCAGTTGCAAGGGGGTCTCTTATCCGGGGAGAGGATGATGTGGGAGCTCCTTTCTGATTATTTTGTCACTGAAACATGGGCCAAGTCTTCAGCTGGGAGGGGTCTGGGAACTTCCGAGTGTTGGGTCCCATGCTAGGAGTGAAGGATAAGCAGGACGAGTCCTTGTTCTCCAGGAGCTCCTGATTTGGTGGGAAAACTGCAGGGTTCAGGGGACCATAAAGGATGGTGCATGGATGGCAGCCTCCATACCCCTTTTTCTGGTGACAACTTGCTTTCCTGTAGAGAATGGCCCCCCATTCTCAGTCCACATGGATACAGTGGAGCTGACTTCACCTTCAGGCTCCAGGGGTAGGCACATGATCCAGTTCTCCCCCAAACAGGTTTGGGCAGAGTTTGGGAGTCAATTCAGGGTTGAATAGGTGGCTTTCTCCAGGCCAGTAAGAATCAGCCCTGGGATTTTCTGTTGTTGAAATAGTTGTGTGTGTGTGTGTGTGTATGTTTAAGATTTTATTTATTTAATTTAGAGAGAGAGCAAGAGAGAGCCAGGGTAGAGGGGCAGAGGGAGAGCATCTCAAGCAGACCCCATGCTGAGTGCAGAGCCCAATGTGGGGCTTGGTCCCAGGACCCCAGGATCATGACCTGAGCTGCAGGCAGACGCTTAACTGACTGAGCCATCCAGGTGCCTATTTTGTTTTGTTGTTGTTGTTGTTTTTAAGTGCTTTCATTTCCTAGAGTTGTGAAGTTGATAGGATATAGTAAGTCTTGAAGCTGCTGCTGTCCACTTCTATAACCATTTTGGGAGGGCCCACCTGAGAATGAAGACAACAGAGGAAATAATACCTGAGGATTATATGGAGACCCCTCATGTGAGCACCCAGATACAGCCATGCCTGTAGTGAGATATAATACTCATGGACTCCTGAACTCTTTCAATCAGAAGAATCCTGATTAGAGCAGAGGTCCATCTCAGGCATGAGAGTGGGGCGTATCAGAGAAAGCTTCCTTTAGGTAAGAAGGCTCACAATGCAATTTGTAGGATGAGCAAGACTTAGATGGAAGTGAGAAGAGTGCTCTAGCCCACCTGCCACCACACCTGTGTATTTGATTCCTAAACTGAGAGCGCCAGATGCCTCTGTCTCTACTGTCCCATTCACCTCGCATCATCCACTTCCTGTCACTCATCCCTCTGAATGGTGTCTCTTAAACAGTCATTCTTTTCAGGTATCTATTCAACAAGTATGTATGAGTTTAGACCAGGTGAGTCACTGTGTTGGATGTTGTATGGAAGGGGAAGGATACGTGACAAGGTTAGAGAACAGACATGGTGGACACAGCCCCTTCCCATTTCATGCCCATGGCAGACCTTGCCAATCAATCCGTGTATTTTTCTTCTTGAGCCCAGAAGTAGCCCGAGAATCTTTGTCATTGCAGCACTCAAGACAGGCACAACCAACTGACTGGAGTTGGCATTTATGATGAAACCTACTGTCATCCTCAAGGTAGGATGTGGTCCAGGACAACACAGATCCAGAAGAGAAGGGAGATGGGACTGAACCACTCTAGAGACCAGGGAGATTGTAAGTAACAGACACCCATGAGAGAGAACTTGAGTAAAAAGGACAATTTATTATAAGGACCCAAGGCTAGAGAAACAGCTGAGCCTCAGGGACAGCCTAGAGGCAGAGACTAGAGCATTGCAGGAACTCTGGGAATTCTCTGTCTTCAACTCTCTTCTCCCTTGACCTGTTCTTTCTCTTTCCCAGTCCACCTGGCAAAGGCGGCTGCCACACCATTCATGTTCACATATTCTCAGTCTCAGACAGTAGATAGGTCCAGAGGGTCAAATTTCAAGTTCCCCAGCAAAGGGTTCTCATTGGCCCACTTCGGGACAAGGATCCACCCTTAGCCCAATTTCCTCTGTCCAGGAAGAAGGGGTCAGACAAGATGCCAGGCTGGCTGTGTCCAGCCATGTTGGTGGTGATAATGAGCAGTGGGGGTAGTGAAGATTTTTTTCTTAAGTATGTGAGGAAGTCTTTTCTGGGCAATAGAAAACCCCAAACAATAAATATCCCCTATATAATTCAAGAAGGTCTTCTTGTAGGAGGTGCATTTTAAACTAGTCATGAAAAATTAGTATGATTTTAATTAGCAGAGCTGAATGAATAGGATACTGTAAACTCAAACTAGCTTGATAAAATAGGGGACTGTCAGCTTATGTAACTGGAAAGTTCAGCAGTTTCTGGTTTCAGGCTTGGATGGATCCAAGTGCCCAAAACGTGTGTCCAGAATTGTTCTCCCTCACTATTTCATTTCTGCTTTCTTCTACGTTGAACTGTACTGACTGTATTCTCAGGTAGACTCTTCCCAACTCGTGGCAGAGATGGTTTGCAGCAGCTGTGGGCTTCCATCCTGCCAGCTTAGGAACCCCGGCACAAAGACCAGTGCGGTGTCTCCCTGTTACTACCTCTAACAAAGGTCCCAGGGCTGACTCTCATTGAACCCGCCTTGGTCACAGACTCCAAGGCAGGGATAGGAGTTCGCGCCACACAAATCACCACAACTGGGTTGAGGGTGGAGACGGGTGGATCCCCAAAGGAAAATCAGACGTGGCTACTAGAAAAAGTAGGCAAAAACAACATCTCTCTACTTGGCCTTTTCTGGGCAGAGACTCTCTCAGAAACCACCTGTCAGTGAGTTGCTGACCTGAGGTCTTTCAAAGCTCTTGGCAAAGGGTTAGAGAACTTCCTAAAGGGAGAGGTGTGCTCTGGTTATCCATGACCGCATAATTGAGGACACCATAGTGGCTCACAATGCTTTGGTACCCCATGATTTTGCAGGACAGGAACTTGGGCAGGGCTCTGCTGGGTGATTCTTCTGTTTCATATGGCACGGACAAAGATACTGGGTTGAATTCAGGGTAGATGGGTTGGAATACAGGCTAAAGAGGACTTTATTCCTGCATCTGACAACTCGAAGAGGATGGCTCCAAGGCTACACTTAGCTGAGGCATCAAGGGGTACAGCCTCACATGGCCTCTTCAGCACAGTGACTTCTTAACACCGAGGCTCAGGGTCCCAGAGGGTCCAGGAGGCTCCGACAGGAGGTGAGAAGCTTCTTATGAAGATCTTGCCTCAAAAGTCCCAGAATGTCCCTTCTGACATTCCATTGGTCAAGCAAGTCATTAGGAGGGGAGCTTCCAGGGGAGGAGAATGAGACCCCACCTTTCAGTGGGAGGGGTGCAAACAACGTCATTTTTATCTCCTCGAGTCCTCACGACTCATGGCACAGTGAGGGAATGACGGAAAATGGGGGTTGACTGGGGAAGAATCTGCCCGCGATTATCCGATTATCCATGCTCCCTATGGGAGAGTGGCTCGGGTTGGCAGGTTCTCCGGGGCGGGAGCAGAGGCCTGTGCAGGCTGCTGCAGACAGTTGGGTTGAGCAGAGGGGTCCTGTTCACCGGGTCCCAGGCCAAAGAGGCCAGAGGAGCTTCAGGACCCTGATCCCTCAGAATCCGTGCCAGTTCTGCGGTGTCTCGACCTCCTTCCTGGAGGCACAGCTGTCTCTGGGACTCCACTCCTCATTCCTCTCTCCTCTTTTCCTGCCTCTTATCTTTTGCTTACCACGACCCCGTATTGACCTGATTCTACCCCCTCCCTCCCTTCTCCCCTCCTCCTTCTAACTTCAGTCCCGCCGCTGAGCACCACCATTCACTACACACTTCCCTGTCCCTCATTTCCAACAGGGAGAATTCAACTGGCGCAAAGCCTTTTTGCACCAGGGTGCCTCATTGGTTACCCATCAACCAATGGCGTGGCTGGGCTTGAAGCAGGTGGCAATGCCTGATCCAATCAGCTGGAGCTGGAGGAGGAGGGCCACGCCCCCACACAGGTGGTCGGCCCATGGCTGTCCTTCTGCAGGGGCTGCGCATGCAGATCTTTCGCTGGGGTGACCCTGGGTGTGGGCTTGGTGGACACGTGACTGTCACGTCTAGCCCAGAGGTGGTGACACAACCTGGAGAAACGTTTCCCTCTCTCTGGTTCCACCGTCAGCCTCTTGCTTGCGTGCAAGGGGGCTCACGGCCACCACTGCTGGTGTGCAGGAGGTGGAAGAGGTTGAGCGTGATGGAGGCTGAAGGAGAACCATTGTCTCGCCAACACCTGTGGTCCTCCTGCCAGCCCTCCTTGTACCAGATGTCCTGGTTGAGCTCCGTCCCCCTTCCTGGCCCTTTGGTGGGGCTGCCGAGCCACATGAGAACAAATAGCCATGCATTGTGGGGCCTCTGCACGTGTCAGGACACCAGGTGAAAGGCTGGTGGCCCTCAGCTCTCTGGTAGTTGCTTTACGCATTTTCCATACTGATAAATCCAAGCCATCCGAAATCCCAGTCTGCTTGGGCTAGTGTGGGGAGGAACTGGCCCTAGCCCCCAGCAGAGGCAGAACTGGCCCCCAGCACTGCCTGTAGGTCCCCCACCTCTGGCCCAACCCTGCCTTCCAGGAGCACCCGCCTCCCCTCCCTTGCCAGCCCTGTGGTGACCCCTCCTGTCCATGAGCTATTTGGTCTGTTAGCCCCCTGCTTTGCTGCATGCTGAGTCCTCAGTGTCTGAGAGTGGCTCTTTCCTTAAGGTCTCTACGCTCAGGGACTCTGGGCCCTGAGGGGCTGGAGCCCTAGAGGATCTGGGATTCTATAAAGACCTGCTTTCTCCTGAGCTTCCTCTCTGACCCCCACACTCACCAGAGTCACGTCAAATCTTCACCTGACTCCTCACTCCCCTCCTCTTGCTACTGGCAGACACATCGCCATCCTCATCGCTGAGCACACGGAGGACACGGGAAGAGAAGATCTTTGGCAGACTCTTCTAGCCAGCGAACACTGGCAGCTGCACCTCTTACTCCTACTTGGAGGAAGAGGCTGGTCCCCTGCTCTCTAAAGCTGTTTCCATTTCCTCAGGGACCTGGCCCCATCGGTGTTTGCTTCTTTATTAATAGCACAGAGTTTAGGATCTTGGGAAAATTATAATCCTGACTATTATTTAATAACAAGGTGACCAGGGCACCCGGGTGGCTCAGTCGGTTAAGCATCTGCTTTCGGCTCAGGTCCATGATCTCAGGGTCCTGGGATCAAGCCCTGCCTTCAGGCTCCCTTCTCAGTATGGAGTCTGCTTCTCCCTCTGGGTGCCCCCTCCCTGACTCATGCTCTCTCTCGCTCTCTCTCAAATAAATAAATAAATAAATAAATCTTAAAAATAACCAGGTGACCTTAGACAGGTCATATCACCTTTTGGAGCCTTAACGTTACTATTGGTGAAATGGAGTAATAGTATCTGACTCACAATGTCGTTGAGGTTACTAAATGAGCCTTCATGAGTAAAGTGCTTAGTACAGTTTCTGGCATACAGGAAGCACCCAGTAAGACACCGCTCCATCCTTCCTCCCCTACCTGCTCCAAAGATGACCTCACTCCCTATTTTATTGAGAAAACAGAAAACTCCAATGGAGATTTCTGGAAATCCCCAAATGTACCTGCTCCCAGGCCCATCCTGTCTTGTTCTAATTCTCTTACAAGAGCTTCCCTTCCTCCCATCCAAGGGAATCCCTCCTCCTGGGCCTGGATCTTCCCTGCCAGACACAGGAGCCTGGCTCCCCCAGTGCCCCCCTCTGGTGGCCTCCTTCTCCATGCACTCCCACTCATCACCTGTTAATGGGCAAAAATCTCTCCCTTCTTCAAAAAAGAACCTAACACATCTACCGATGCTGCCTCCTTTCTAGTTCTTGAAGGAACGTCTGAGACAGCCTGTTATCATAGGGTGTGTCCTCTGGCCTTTTTCTGGAAGGCATTGACTCCTGGAAGGACTAGTTTCTGGGACCGGCTCTGGTCTTGAGACGTTTCATGATTATCCAGTCCAACCACCTCAGTAGATATGGCCGTTGCCCTGGGCTTGGGCACCAGGGCCCAGGAAGCCACCGAGATGGAGACCAGGTTGGGGTCTCTTCTCCAAGGGCCAGAAAGTCTTCCATGACTTGGGGCCAGTGTTGAGGGTGAAGTGCTCAGTACTGGGTCTCTCCTCTTCCCCTTTCAGGGCCTTCCAAAGTTGGTCTGGAACCCTTTGCTGCAGGCCTTAAGATCACTACACAATCCCTCAGGCCTTGTTTCAACCGGGGCCACCAGCTGCCCTGGCGAAGACCGGGACAAGAGTTCTGGGTGTCCCTCCATCCTGGGATTAAGGCTAAGCCCTAGAAGAGGTGACTTCAGGGACTGAGGTGGAGGACCTGCCAAGACGTAGAAGAGAACCCACATGACCCCAAATCAGACAATCCCTTGATAGGAGTCACAGGGAAGTTATGAAGGAGGCACATGGCTTGGAGCAGGGGTGTCAGGGCTGAGAGAGGACTGAGGAGCTGATGTGCTAGTGGAGGGTAGGGGTAGGGCAAAGTCCTGAGTGAGGTGGTTAGGAACATGTCTTTGCTTGACTTGGTGGTTCGGAGGATGAGGGAGACTAGAAGGAAGAGCCTTTTCTTGACCTTGTAGTTGGGAGCCCATTGTAATCAAATGGACCGCCATTTTGTTGCAGTGGAAAAATCCTGAGAATTTTGTGGTATAGAACAGAAGTTAATTTTGTCCGGCACTAAGAAGTGGTCTTTGGCAGTAAGCTCTGTAGCTCGGGGTTGTAACCCACTCATAATGTGCATGTCCATTCGGCCGTAATAGGATGTCGAGTGAACTTTTCCCGTGGCCGTGGAAATAGTGCCCATGACTGAAACCATTAAGTACTAAGTAGCCCACATTCTACAGAGAGAGGCCAACAGTTGGCTTGGCTCCCCTCCCCTGCATTCCCACCCCAAGGGCTGTCTGAGAGTTTGAGCAACTGGCTCCCTCTTCACCCCTACTGCCCAGGCCACCAGCAGGGGCGTGGGGGTGGGGGGAGGAGTTGGGGGGATACAGCATCCGGGCTGAGGGTCGCCCTTCCCCCACCAACGACCCCCAGAGTGGCAGCTCTGTGGAAGAATCAGTTTTGGAGAATGGAGGTGCCTTCAGGAGTGGGAGGTAGGCATCTCGCTGCCGGCTGGGTGAGGCTGGGCTGCCGAACAGGGAGGAGACACGGTGTGGAGGTCCAGGGAGAAGGCAGGGGTAGCCCGCCCGCCCAGTCTCCTGTGGCCTGAGAATGTGAGGAGGAGGACATTTCCTGCAGCTCGTCATGGTGGAGGACAGAGGGCACAGGGAGAGCCAAAGCCGGGGGCTGTCCAGTCTTCCCAGGCAGCCAGGGGATACCCGAGGGGCTCTGGTCCCCAGGCAAGGTCATGGGGGTGCCCACCACTGTTGGCCTATAGGAAAACATGGCTGTCGCTTTCTGAGGGGTCTTCAGTGACGAAGGTGGCTTAGGGGACGCGGATGCCCAAACCCCAAGGGACCACATCCAGGACAGATCCAAATGATGTGGAGACCTCAAGCTGATCCCATTTCGAAGGCCCTCTTTAAGAAAAACAGTACAAAATTGGGTCAGCAGGCTCGGAAGGGGCTCATGCGGGTGAGGAGGGACCATGAGGTTTCCATTTGTTTTAGCTTTGTGGTGAGCTCCCCGCTGCACATGCATGTGGGCGGGGATGGTACCCCAGAAGCCTCCGAGCCGTAGTCAGACCAGGGAAGCTTCCCCAGTCGGTGACTAGGTAAGCATCCTCTGTATTCCCCACTCGAAGGGTCAGGGAGCAGGAGTCCTGGGATCCAATTATGTCCCCAAGACCCTTGCCTCCTGGCCAAGGAGCCAGAGTTGCGGGAGCAGGGACAGGGGCAGACATGTACCCCCAAGCCCACCCACACCGCCCCGCGCCAGGTCCCTGACCTGCAGCAGATGGGACATGGGAGTTCTCAACTGGACTAGCCTTTCGAAGGCACTGATTGGAGAAATGTATAACGTGTTCACGTTCATAGCCCACTGAGTCAAAACTCTTTAATCGTCTGATTACACAATGATTTCGGAGGTGAAATCTCGCTCTTGCAGAAGACAGTCAAGAGGGCATGAAACAGGGCTGCTGGGAGGAGAGATGTCTGTGCTGCACCCTTGAGAGGCAGCCCAATGCCCAGAGTCTGAACGCCTGGCCTTGCTTCCTGATCTCCAGATTGGTCAGACATGTGGCCTCCGACAGGTTCATTTCATAGCTGGGAGCCTCGCTTTTCGTGCGTGTAAAACGAATCATTCGGAGGTTAAAGATAGAACATGGGGATATGCTTTTTGAAATGTGGATCAGCGTATCTGTGAGCAGAGGGGGTAAACTGTGGGACAGCACGCCCTTCTCTGAGCCCTGGGGCCAAAGGGACGGGCTCAGGGATGGGTGGTGAGGTCCATGTCCTGGGTGGAGGTGATAGACGACTTTAGTTTGGAAGGGCGAGTCTCTAGACTGAGAAGCAAGCCCTATCCTGCCGGGAACCAAGGGATCTTGGATGTCCCAACTCTCCTTCACCCCATTTCTCTCCTTCCTTCCTCACCCCGGGAGCCAGGGCGCCACCTGCCCTGCCCCAACCTGCCTGTCAAAGTCTAGTCATTTAATTCCCGACGATGTTGACAGCCCACATGGCACTGAGCTCGGAGAGCATCAGTCTCACAAGCCTTGGCTGGGAAGTCGGACCTGAAGGCTCCTCTGCCTTCCAGCTGCTGGGTCAGCAGCGGGAGTCCAGGCGAGGCTATGAGGCTGTGTGCATGTTCTCTGCTCCCCCCACCACCTCCCCCTCTCCCCACTCCCACCCCTCCCCCGGTCCTGCCCTTTCCCTGGGTTAGGCTCCCGTAACTGGAATTTTCCGCACCAGTCATAGGGCAGGGAAAGGCTCCGGGGGACTCTTGGTGGAGTCAGGGGCTTGAGCCTGTCTCCTCCCGGTCACGCAGCCTGCAGTCCCTGCCTCCCTCCCAAGCCAGCCTTTTCTTCTCTTCTTTCCTGTTAAACCAGTCCAACCCCCTTCCGCACCATCAGCCTGCTGAGGAGGGTGTCAAGACACTTTGGAAGGCAAAGAACCCTCCGCTTCCAGCCTGGCTGGGCTCCAAGTCTCTTTGCCCCACCTGGCACGCGCCTGCCTGCCCTTGAAGCAGTTCTGGTGCCTTGGGGACCGTCTCTTCGGTTCTCATGGCCCTGGGCCGGGCTCTTGAGGGGTGAGAGGCGGAATGTGGGTCTCGAAGTCCCACCCAGAGGTCAAAGGACCTCGGTTTCTACATTTGCGGGCCCTGTTCCTTTGGGTCTGGGCTCTGGCTTCCCTGGGGCATGGTCACGGAGCAGCTCTGCTCCTGTCTCCCTTCCCCTGTCCTCCCTGTGACCCAGGGACGAGGCCACGTCACCCTTTTCCAGAGCCTCGGGGCCCCTGGTCTTTTCTAGAAGCCTGAAAAGCCTGAAAAGGCTTCCCTGCTTTGTCCCCTCAGAGCAGATCCCCTGAGCAGCGTAGTTGCTGGGGGTGGGGCTGTGGGCCTCAGCTCACTTCCCTCTGCCTCCACCATGGCTAAGCCTCACCCCTACCTGAAGCCCTCCTGGGAAGCGCCAGGTTTGAACGCTGCAGGGAAGGGGCTGTTCGGACCGTCCAGGCAAAAAGGATCACGCACCGTGACATGGAAGAAAGGACACCTTTATTCCAGCCCCCGCCCTCCCAGGCCCCAACTCCGTGGCGCCTGGCGTCCACGGCACCCAGTCCAGAAGATTCCAGGGAACGCGGCCCCACGATGCAGCGTCACAGAAACCCCCCCCCGCAAAGTGGGGTGCCTGGGGCCCACTGCAGGTGGGACTGGGAAGCAGGGCCCGGACCCTGAGAAGCAGCAGAGAAAAGGCGCCGAGTGAGCCCGGGACGCGATGTGGAGTCCCAGCTATGGGGTCGGAGCAGCAGCAGCTGCGGGAGGGCCTGCTCCGGCCATCACCAGTCCCGGCTACAGAGTCACCCCGAAGGCGAGGACAGCCCCACGTGCAGGCCAGCAGCAGGGGGAGTGTAAACACATCTGAAGGTGGGGAGTGCCTGATGGCCAAGCCACGTGCTCTCGGGCCCGGAGGTGCCCCTGTCGCAGGAACCACAGGGCGGAGCAGGTGAAGGGGACTGGAGACAGAGGGGAGCCAGGCTCTAGGACACTGATTGGGCCCAGGAAGGAAGGTTCCACAGAAATGGGGGAGCTGCAGGGACTGGCGGGCAGGGAGGAAGTGTGGGCAGAGAGAGGAGACCGGGGGAGAGACAGGGGCAGAGAAGGGAGCAGAGGGGCAGAGAGGAGACTGTGCTGGACCTTTGACACCCTTCTCCCACCAGCTCTGTGAGCTCTGGGCTGGGCCTCCGTTCTCATGCTCTCTCGACCTCTCCAGGCTCCTCCTGGGTCAAGTCGGCTGACTCAGGGACTCCGGACAAGGCAGAGGTGAAGGTGGGAAGGGACCAGCTGGGGCCTGCTGCCTCCACCCCTACCCCAAACTGGGTTTGGGCCCCAGCTCCTCCTTCCCTGGGACTTCCTGCCCCAGCCTGCCCATGCTACTCCTCCCGGTTCCACTCTGCCCGGAGGCTCCCCTGAATCACAGGCCATCCTCACAGGTGGGATGGAAGGAGAGAGAAAGGGTGGGAGTGGGGGATCCTGGGAGGGGGGCCTGGGGAGAAACGGGGAGTGAGGACTGGGGTCACACTGTCAAGACCAGCGCCAGCAATGCGGTCTGCCCTCAATCCCTGGGACCCAAGTACAGAGAAAATCTGAAGAGAGATATTTAAGAATGTATAGAATTGGGGGGGGGGGGATGTGTGCACGCATGCGCAAGCATCGGGGTTTTAAAAAAATTCTTTTAACTCATCATCTCCAGACTCCGTTAAAAATTTTTTTAAATTGCGCTAAATTACTCACTCTAGCGGCACCACCTCAAGTAACCAGAAGCTACAAGGGCTGGATTTTAGATTTCTTAACACAGTGGTTCTCAACTTTTAGGAAGGGGCGGGGGACTAGGAGCTTGCGAATTTCGCAAGGCAAGCCAAACCATCTCTCCCGGAGCTCAGCGACTCCGGGAGTCTGGGGCCCCCGTGCCCACAGGCGCCAGACGGTGAGGAAGGGCGTTCAGAAAATCTCCGCGTCTTGGAGCCTCGGGGAAGGGGCGGGGACCATTAGAAGAGCGAAGCCCGGACATTTCTAAAAGTTAGCTCAAAACATAACTACCCCCGAGCCCTAAGAAAACAAGTCTCGGGACTGGTTTCTACGAAATCTTAGAGATTCTTAGGATCATGTAGTGACACGATTCGCAAACGTTCAAGTGCACAGAAACACCCGGAGGGAGCTCATTAAAATGCAGACTCTGGCTTCGGGTCTGGGCCGGAGAGTCTGCATTTCTAGCAAGCTCCCAGGTGGGGTCGCTGCTACGCACCCGCCGACCGCGCTCTACCGTCGTGAGGATTTCGTTCATCCTTCCACCCCAAATTCTCCCTGACTGCTGTGTCCCTGGCCCATGATGTTGCTGCTTGCAGACCTCCGGGGACAGGACGCTCACTACCTACAGTGGCATTCTGGGCGGCTGCCGCTAACTTGTGCCAGGGTCTGCAGCCGTGGCCGAAGGACACCCGCAGTGAACCGTGCCCCAGCCCAGGCTCTGGAACATCACGGTTCCACAAAAGCAACTTCAACTGGACCGCCGGGGAGGGGTGGTTGTTGATTCTTGTTGGACAGATCTGAGCAGAGAGGATAGGATGTTCTGGCCCCCCGCCCCCCGCACCTGCTCAGCGGTGCCCAGGTAAGCAGGGAATACTACGATTCCTGGGATGTTCTGGTTAGTAAAGGTTTGGTGCAGCCCATTTACCTTCCTTTCCCCAAAGCCCTGAAGCCAGCTTTTCTCTGCACTTGGGCAGGTCACAGTTGTGCCTGCGGGAGGAGCTGGTTTCTGACTGGTGGAGCTGGTGGGGGCTGGGGGGGGATGAAGGGAAGGATGCTGGAAGCCAAACAGGGGCTGATCCTCAGGCCACGAGACAACCCTGCTCTGGAGGAGCAGGAGGTCACCCCCCCCACTCGCTGGGACTGGGGCAGTCAATCCCAGACCCTCTTTCCTGGGGCCTGGGGCGGGGGCCCCTGGGAGGTGGAGAAGCCCCACCCCAACCTCTCCTGATGGGCTCAGAGGCACTGGGGCTGGAGGCTGCAAGCCCAGTGGCACGGATCCTTGTGTCCCCAGGCCAGCCACGCTGACACTTAGCTGTCAGAGCAGGGGAGGGCGGAAGCCACCTAGGCCACTCCTTATTTCACCAGGGAGGGGGAACCCAAGCCCAGAGAGTGCATGAGACTTTCCTGAGGTCACACAGCAGGTTTGCAACCAGCTTCAGTAAAGGCCCAGGATCCTTTGAGGCAGAGCTGGCTAGAAGCCACTGGTATTAGCCAGACTCTTGGTCACCTATAGCAGCAACTTTCAGGAAAAGGAGCTTCCGGAATACTCCTGAGAGAAAGAGGAGTGTCTCAGAGGGAAATCGTGGAAAGGGGTCATGGGGGTTCACCTAGGAAGGAGAGGGTCATGGATCAAAGCTTCTTCAAGGAAGGTAGCGGGCAGGACTTCTGCCCTAACAGAACTCTAGGGACACCGTTCATCTTGTCTTCTGTTGAATGGTGCTCCCTAGAGATCTGTCTCTTGTGCAGTGCACAGCCTGTGCAGCCGGGCAGGGAGTCCTGGTTAATGCAGTGGGGGATCAGAGGAGAGGTCTCAGGTCATGTGTACAGGGATTCTCAAGTCTGGATTCCTGGACCACTCCAGACCTACTGAACTAGAACCCTTGCAGCTGGTGCTTCCCTCCCAGGGAAAATCCCTGGGTTTAGGAACAAGCTCAGACAGGGATGTGGACACCTGGGTTGGGCGGGAAGTTCAGCAGGCAGGGCTAGGCCCTAAGGCTGGGGAAGAGGTGTCCGTCCCCCCGAAAGCATCTCCCAGAGGTCAGTAGCTCCCCAGCCCAGAGTCGGAGGGGAGACTGGCATCTGGGAGCAGAGGGCCAGCACCTGTGCCGCCTCGGCCTCACTGTCCAGAGAACTGGCCCGGCCTGGCCTTCTCCAGCTTCTGGCGCCGATCCGGGGGGATCTCCTGCAGACTGATGCCGTGGTTGCTCGCCCTGCGGGAGAGAGGGCGGCAGCTTCAGGGAAGGGGAGCGGGAGGGCGGGGCCAGGCACCAGGCGGGAGACGGCCGAGAAAGTGGGAAGGGGGCGGGAGGCCGGCTCCTCACCCAGGCTGCAGGTCGGGCGGTTTGGGGATGGGCTTGTTGAAGCCGCGTCTGCCCACCAGCCAGTACGTGTCTTCAGCGCCCTTGCCCTGGGGAAACACGGGGGAGGGGAGCACTTAGGCGTCTGGCGTGAGGATCTGGGGTCTCCAGGGTCTGAGTGGAACCCCGCCTGGGCCCAGGACGGGGCGGGGCTTAGCCTCACCTTCAGCTCCGTGCGGCCTCGCACCTCGGTCTGGAAGCCCTGGTCCAGAGCGCGGAGAATCCGCACGGTGCTCACGTTCACGTGGATACGGTAAGCTGGGATGACAGGGGAGGTGGGGGTTTCGGGACTCCCCTCCCGCTTCCCCTTCCCCCCCAGCCATTCCCCCAATGCTCCGTGAGTCGCCCCCCACCCCAGCCCCACCTGCCCCTGCCCCACTCACGCAGCCCCGTGGACTCCATGCGCGAGGCCGTGTTGACCGTGTCCCCAAACAGGCAGTACCGCGGCATGGTGAGGCCCACCACGCCCGCCACGCACGGGCCTGCGGAGACGCGCAGGGTGGGTGGCCAGGCTCTGGGCTGCGGCTTGGGGGGGGGGACCTAGCACTTTGGGGGACGCTGGCACCCCATCTCCACCAGCTCCTCAAGGCAACACTCTCAGGGTACCTCTCAGTCGCAACGGGGTGGCGAAGGTGGCTTCAAGACAAATCCCCCCACCCCCCCTCCCTGCGAGCTGGTGTCCTGTCTCGGGACTGCGGAGCTGGCCGCAGAAGATGAGCCTGAGGGCCCGGAAGTTACCCGAGTGCAGGCCGATGCGGATGCGCACGGGCACCTCCGGCATGTGGCGCATTCGGAAGGAGCCCACGGCGCTCAGGATGTCCAGAGCCATGCTGGCGATCTCCGCTGCGTGCCGCTGTCCGTTCCGCTGGGGCAGCCCCGAGGCCACCATGTAGGCATCCCCGATTGTCTCCACCTGAGGGAAGGGGTCGTGCGGCTTCGGTACGGAGCACCCCTCTCCCCCAAAGCCATTGTCCCTTGGCAGGGGACCTCAACGGGGGGTTAGTGCAGGGATCCGGGGGAGGCTTCCAAACGGGGGGGGGGGGGGCGCTGGCCAAAGGGACAGAAGGGCTGCGAAGACTGGGCAGGGGGGCTGGGAGCGGGTGAAGCTGAAGGACGCCTTGCCCCGCCCCCACCCCCCACCTTGTAGACGTCGTGGGAGCCGATGATGGCGTCGAAGAGCGTGTAGAGGTCATTGAGCAGATCCACCACCTCGATGGGCTCGCTCATGGCTGAGATGGTGGTGAAGCCCACGATGTCGCTGAAATACAGCGTCACCTCCTCAAAATACTCGGGCTCCACAGGTGTCCCCATCTTCAGGGCCTCGGCCACAGAACTGGGGGCGGCGGGTAGCGCCGTTACCGCCGAGGCCGCGCCGGAGAGGCTGCTCTCCCGCCGCGCTGCCCCCACCCCTCCCCACGGGCACCCACGGAGGCAGCATCTGCGTGAGCAGCCGGTCCGTCTTCTGCTTCTCCAGCTCCAGCTCCTCCGTGCGCTCCCGGATCAGGTCCTCCAAGTTACTGGAGTACTGCTCCAGCATCCGCAGCATCGAGTCAATGATGTTGGTCTTCCGGCCCTTGTTGATGTTTTTGAACTAGCAGGACGAGCAAGCTGGTGGGACCTGGGCTGCCGTGACCCTTGTGTGCGGCAGGATCGTGTCTGATCCCCGCACCCCCTCCTTCATCTTTTATTCCCCCCCCCCCCGGGGGGGATGTCAGGCCCTGCGTTTTCATCCATTATCAGGAAGCATACGGAAATGGGGGTTCCCAGCTAGTAATTGACAAGGCATTGGACCCAGCCCAGCCTTCGGATTCCCAGGCCAGTTGTCTTTCTGCCCCACTGTGCCCAACATTTCTCCCACCTAGAGCTCTGTCTCCCGCTCCAAAGGCCTCCACAGCCCCTGCTCTAACTCTGCCCCCACCTATACCCAGTCCTCAGACTACTCCTCTGGGAGATAGCCTGGAGATCAGAGATCCTGCCAGCCTCCCTTCTGGAAGCCTCCCCAGGTGGTTGGCACATGGCCAGCCCAGCCGCTGCCCCATCCCAGCCCCTGACCTGCTCGAAGGTGTGGTCCAAGGAGGGCCGAAGTTCTGGCTGCTCGGCCCAGCACTGTTTCATCAGCTGGATGCACTCTACGGGCGCCTGGTCCACGGACACGGAGGGCCGACACAGTGGAGGGGGGCTCCGAACCTTCTGCACCACTTCTGGAGGCATAAGGGGGCCGAGAGAGGCCACCTCTGACTCTGGCCTGACTGCTGAAGCCCAAGATGGGGGCAGCGGATGGGGGTTCTTTAAATCAGAGCTTGGGAGGGTGGGAAAGTGCAGAGAGGGAAAGGTTGCTGGAGCAAGAAGAGGCTCTTGAACCCTGGGGGGGCAGAGGGAATAGGCAGAGCCTAACAGCTATTGCCCATAAGAGGAGGGAGGGTTGGGGTGACCAAGGTTGGGGTGATCAAGGATCTGAACCAGATCCAACTGTTCTTCACCCCCTTCTCCCAACACAGCCACCTCCCTGGGGCCCCTAAGGACCAGAGAGGAGACTGCTCCTCCAATTGGAGGAGCAGGTTGGGGCCAGGATGAGGACAGAGGTGACCACTGAAGCCTGGACGTCTAACAGCCGCCCTGTCCATCCCGGTGCTCGGCTCTCCACTGCCCTGACCCTTCAGACCCACATAAGGGAGGCCCACATCATTAAGCCTCAGCTTTGGGCTTTCGGAAAAAGAGGCTGGGTCTGGTGAGGCTGTGCCTAATAGCGGGCTGCCTTTCTAGCCCAAAGGCCCACTCGAGGGGCGGCGTACCCTCGGCAGTCAGCTCCAGCATGGCGTAGGGCGTGCTGCGACACACGACCTCCTGTATGATGATGCCCAGGCTGAAGACGTCACCGGCCAACGTTCCCCTGCGCTCCAGGGCCGGATCCCGAAGCAGCTCCGGGGCTGTCCATAGCTGGTCTGGGGTCGGGGAAGGGGGCGTGGGCATGTGGAGGGCCTTGGGGGCGCTGGGGACAGACCCCCATCCTAACCAGAAAGGCCAGGCTCGCACCCACTCACCAACTCCCAGCCTGAGTCTGGCCCGGCTACCTGCAGCTACCCCCCAAGGAAAAACTACCAGAAAATCAACACGGATCTTAAAGAAAGTGGGGTCCTCACAAATAGGCTCCTCCCTTTAGACCCAGAGGAGCGCAGAGACTCCGCCCTTCAGGCACAAGCCATGCCCCCCAGTCAGCCCCAGCGGCCCCAGTCACAGAGCCCACCATTCTCATCTCACAAGTCACAACACCTTTTCCTTGGCAGGAGCCAAGTCCAGGGGCGGTGGAATGGAGAGCATGCAAAGGCGGAGGAAGGGGTGGAGGGACCCTGGAAATAATGGGAATCCTAGGGGATGCGCTTCCGCGGGGGAGGCAGCCCTGGAATCCTACCCTCTGCGCAGGGAGGCTCCGCTAATGCCCTCTGCGCTTCCAGCAGTCTCCCTTGGCCGTGGTCCGTGACTTTGAGCACGAACCTCCCGTCCACCACGCAGTTCCGTGACTTAAGTCGCCCGTGGGCCACGCCTCGATGGTGCAGATACCTCATTCCCTGGAGAGGTGGGAGGGGAGGCGGCCTCAGCCCCGCGGCTCCCTGCGCCGTCCTCCCCGCCACACCCGCACCCCACACACCTTGATGAGGTCCAGTAGGAGGGAGGACTTGAACATCCAGTCCAGCTTGATGTCTCTCTGGGCGAGGAGGTCGTGGAGGGAGCCGCGGGAGCAGTGCTCTGAGACCACAGCCAGCATGCCTTCCCCGGTGGCCGCCGAGCAACCCGCTCCCCCACCCAGGAAGAGCCCCAGGTAGAGGGCCACGTTCTCGTGCCGGAGCTCCCGGAGCTGGAAGCAATGTGCGGAGGAGACCTGTTATTTAGGCCAACTCAGAAGATGGGATAAGAATGGGGAATAGAAAGGTCGCTGGGGGTGGAGAGGGGCTGGCTTCCACAGATCACCTCTCTTTCGGAAGGTACGGGAGAGTCCAAGGCCGCTGGCTGTTCAGATTCTGAGCAGGCTTTAGCTTCGGGTTAGGACTGAAAAGACAACCTTGCCCAGGGAACCAGGACCCAGGAACGTACTGATTGATTAGCGGTAAGACTTTGAACTGCCGGGCTTTAGGGGGAAACACTCCATGGAGAAGCCTCCCAGCACCAGTGCCCTCCCCTTCTGATGTAATAGCCCTTGCAAAGAGAACCAGAAGAAGTCTCGCTGCTTTCAAAGAAAGTGCCAGAAATGGGTGTGGGCCACTGCCCAGGGCCACCTTGCTTGGTTCTGTCAGTGTCAAATGTCTGAGACTCCCAGCCTCCCCAGGTTAGGGAGGAAGGGACTGAGCAGTCAAGCTGTGGTCCCAGAGGAGGACACCCACCCCCAAGTCTGGGCAGGCTGGAAATACAGGGGCTAGCAGGTGACAGCTGCCCTTTCTAGCTTTCTTTCGGTCCAGTAAGGGGCTTCCTTACATCTGAGATGCCTGCCATTAAATGGTGATTTAGCCGGTTGACCCTAAGTCTCTCTGCAGCTGCGGCCAAGAGCATCGGTGGAGGCCTCAGGGGAGGAGGTCAGGTGGAGGCTGCATCATGGAAGGGGGGCCTTAAGGGTGAAGGACCAGAATAAGCCTGCCAGCTTCCCCCTTTGCTCGGCATGTGTTAACTAAGCCATTCTGTGCAAATGGCTGGACAAAACTGGAAAGCCCTTTTTAACTTTCTGTCATTCACTCAACAAACACCCACTACATCTCTCTAATGTCCCAGACACGGTGCTGGCTGCCAAACATGCAGTGATGGGGTGGGGGAAACCCTCACTTAGCTTACCGACCAGTAAGGGAGGGAGATAAGAAATACGCTAGAGGGGCGCCTGGGTGGCTCAGTCAGTGAAGCATCTGACTCTTGATTTTGGCTCAGGTTGTGATCTCACAGTCGTGGGATCGAGCCCCGCGTCAGCGCTCCACGCTCCATGGGGAGTCTGCTTGAGATTCTCTCTCTCTTTCCCTCTCTCTCTGCCCCTCCCCCTTCTCTAAAATAAATAAATAACTCTTGATAAAAAAAAATAGGCAAGCCCACGCTGGTTGTACAATGATAAATCATGATACGTCCCCCAAAATAAAGAGCTAGTTTTATGAAAGAGCATAGAAATATGCTTTAGAGAGGAGGGAACACTTCCACTGAGACCTGTTGGTCTCTCCCACACTGTGGGCTACCTCTGTACCCAGCTGCAAAGAGAAGGCAGGAGGTTAGGAAATGATGGCCACCCCAGCCCCCCACACCCCATCACGGGCCCACTCTCACCTTGGAGAAGGCTGTCTTGGTGGCTGGGCGGATAGCTACGTGATCCCCGGGGAATTTCTTCAGCCAAACCCAGTCTCCCTGGAGCAGAGATGGGAGTAGTGAACTCAGTTTTTCTTCCCCTTCCTTCCTTCTTTCCTTTTTTTTTTTTTTTTTGCTTTGCGTGAACTCAGTTTTTTAAAACCCTTCGAGGCAAGGAGCCCTAAGCCCCCCCTCCCCCATTTCCTCTGGCCCCTGCGCCAGACACATCTTCCCTGTGACACAGAGCATCAGTAACAAGGGGCTTGAGGTCTGCGGGTCCACTTTGCGGTAGCCGGGAGGGAGCCCCCCCTTGCACGGCTGTCCTCACCCCCTCAGATGCGCTCGCCAACAGCCTTATTAAGCAAGCCACCACCACCACGCATGTCACTGAAACCAGCCCTCGGCACACTCTGCTGCCATGAGAGAGCACTGTGCTGGGAGTCAGGAGTCTGGGAAGATGAAGCTTTTTAATACAGACGAACTGCAAAGGACAGGCAGTTCCCTTCCGGGCTCTGAGCTGCCCTGTCCCCAGCTGTCGGTCCGGCTGGTTCACGGCGACGCAGGTGACCTGGTAGGAGCCTCCGCATTTTCTGTGTGGCCTGTCGCTTAGGTGGGGAACTCTAAATCTCCATCCCACCCTCTTGATTAGCTGAGCTCCCTCAGCTCTCCGCTCTGTTCACAATTTTGCCCGCACCCCCCCACGTTCAGATTGGCTGACCCACAGTTAAGATCCTAATGCCCTTTTGTGACTTTCTTTCCCCCCCCCCTAAGGCTTGCTGCTCCTGAATCTGAGCCAACCTGGGCAGCAATGCTGGGTGGGGCCAAGACGTGGGTCTGTCTTGAGTTGGGGATAGCCCAGTTTGGAAACTTCCCAAACTGAGCAACCCCATGTCCTGGAAATGTCCTTTTTGTGACCATGAGACCACATCCCAGGGGCCCTTCTGCCCCAACCTTCCCAGGGAGGCCCATACCCTCCGGTAACCTGGAGTCTTGGATCACTGAGGGGACAGGGACAGGGCCGGGGCTGCCCAACAGGACAAGGGATGGCTTCAGTGGGCACAGCAGGCTGCACGGTCCCAGTCCCCGCCCCCACCTGCCCCCCACAAGTCCAGCCTCCAAGCCACTGAGGAGCTCTCATCTGGATCAAGGCTAAGGCGACATCCTGGGGCAGGAAGGACCCCCAGATGTTCCCCTCTGGGGAACCCATGACCTCTCCCTAGAGCCCCTTCTGGGCTCCTGTCACCATTTCCGGGAGCCTGCAGGATATGATGCAACTCCAGGACTAGAGCTGGGCCTGGCGGGCGGTAAGGCTCACCTCATAGAGGCCAATGTTGGAGCTGTCGGAGGGCTGGCTGGGGCCGCTGCAAACGTCTGAGATGCTGCGGGTGGCCAGACTCGATCGGCTCCCCTGGACCACCTGGAGGGTAGAGGTCAATGCAAGGGGTCAAAATAGACTGGGGTGTGGGGGGGTGCCTGGGCGGCTCAGGTCATGATCCCAGGGTCCTGGGATCAAGCCCCACATCGGGCTCCCTGCTCCGCGGGAGCCTGCTTCTCCCTCTCCCATTCCCCCTGCTCGTGTTCCTTCTCTCGCTCTCTCTCTCTGTCGAATAAATAAATAAATAAAATCTTAAAAAAAAAAAAAATAGTCCTGGGTTGAGGTCAGGCTGAGTTCTGGGGATTACAGAGGGGAGGGGAAGAACCCTATCAGGGAAGGCGATAACATTATTTCCCAATTGCACTTGCACCTCACGGTTTACGAGTCAAATAGGTCGGTTTTCCTGGAGCTTCACGCTGCGCCCCCCGCCCCCCCCCCCAAGCAGCGGGACAGGCGTGCGGTTACTCTTCTGGCACACCCCCAGAGCTCAGACCTGAGGGGGAGCCGGGGCAGAAACCAGGCCTTCCCGGAGGGGGGCGGAGGGGAGAGCTGG
>CM052891.1:49766305-49788844 GCA_028534135.1 Potos flavus
CCCCCCCCCCCAAGCAGCGGGACAGGCGTGCGGTTACTCTTCTGGCACACCCCCAGAGCTCAGACCTGAGGGGGAGCCGGGGCAGAAACCAGGCCTTCCCGGAGGGGGGCGGAGGGGAGAGCTGGCCCAGGCAGGGGGACAGATGTACCGGGAAGGACACTTGGAGAGCTGGTTCCCTGCCAGAGATCCCCCACTCCCCGCCTCCCCCACCTTGCGCGTGCTGCCCCCTTGCGGGTGGAGAAAGGTGATATCGTCCAGAGTCAGGATGATCTTGTTGGGGCCAGAGACCATCTGGATGTGAAGCAGTCGATACCTGGTAGGGAAAGGACGTCATCTGCTCAGAGGGGACCGAAGGCCACGAGGGAATAAAGTCCGGCAGGGAATAATGGCTCAGGAGAGAGCAGCCATCCCCAAACCAAGCCAGCCCTGGGGGCACGCCCTCTCCGCCGGTCCTCCCTTTGTCTACTCTTGAGTGGGCCCAGCCTGCTGTCCTTGCTGCCCGGACGCAATTCCGACAGGTGGAGAGCCAAGCTCATCCCCTACCCACCTCAGTCCCCTACTCACCTCACGTAATGGGCCAGGAAGGCCCCCATCAGCCCCATCCCGACCACCAGGAGGAAGCCGATAAAGACGAGGCTGGGCTCCACTCCTGGAGAGGCAGTGAGAGGAGGGAGGCTGAGGACCCCACGGCCAGGGGGAGGCGCCCTCTCTATCGAGGTATGCGGTCATGTCAAATCCTGAAGGTTCTAGCAAAGGTGGATGGGAGCCCAGAACGAGGTCTAGGGAAAGGCCACGGGTTTTGCAGAGGGGAGCCTCTGGGAATGCTAGAAAGGTTCCAACAGGGTGTTGGGGGCTTGGCAAGCGAGGGGTTCCGCACAAGCCAGGGGTCTGAGGAGGACCTGCAAGGAGTTATAGGACTAGAGTTCACTCTCTTGCCCCACTTTGTGGAGGGTCTGCGCTGACAGTCCCAGTGGGGGCTGGGGTGCTCGCCCTCACCTCCGTTGCAGATGACGTCTGGCTCGAACCAGCACGAGGGGTCGGGTCCAGGTGCTCCTCCCCCTCTAGGGAAATGCACCGGGGTCCCAGCGGAGCGGAGGGAGCCCCGGGTGGGGTCCAGCACGTATGTGGCGAAGAGCCGGTCCCCGACCGCATCCGTGTCCAGCAGCACGAACGCCGGCTCCTCGGCTCCTCCCAGGACCCCGCAGAAGCCGGGCACCCGGGCGTCCTGCATGTGGTGGGCCACCGCGGTTCCGGACACCCAGCCGCCCCCTGCGGCCGCCCGCGCCCGCGCCACGCCCCCCGCCAGCAGGAAGACCGCGTCGTAGATGGTGCCAAAGAGTGGGGACACCTGCGGAAGGAAAGGGCGGGCTCAGGGTTTGGGGTCACCGCCCACACACAGATGCGAGCAGAATGCCCCACCTAGTCTTTCACCGCTTCTTTCAAGCCCTCAAGCACCGCGTGTATACTGTTCACACCTGGTTAGTGCTTCCCGGTGTCCCTGGGTGCTCTCTCCTCCTCTCTCCCCATTGGCACTCTTTCTCTCTTTGTCTTTCTTCCCATTGGGTCTCTCCTCTCTCCCCAATGGCTCTCTCCTCCTCTCTCCCTCTCTCCCCAATGGCTCTCTCCTCCTCTCTCCCTCTCTCCCCAATGGCTCTCTCCTCCTCTCTCCCCAGCGGCTCTCTCCTCTCTCCCCATTGGCACTCTTTCTCTCTTTCTCTTTCTTCCCATTGGGTCTCTCCTCTCTCCTCAATGGTTCTCTCCTTCTCTCTCCCCTTTGGCTCTCTCTTCCTCTCTCCCCATTGGCTCTCTTCTCTCCCCTCTTCCTAGCTGACCTTCCCTCTTTTCAGGGTTCTTAGGCTCTTCTCACCTCTGATTACTCCTACTCTCCATCACCGACAGTTCCTCTCTCCTCTTTCCTGTTGGTTGCCCTGCTTTTGTTTTTAATATCGTTACCTCTCATTCACCTAAAAGCCTCCTTTCCTACCTTTTGGTTGGCTTCTATCTTCAATTTTTCCTTCTTTTCTTCCCCCAAGGCTATCACCCCATTTCATCAAGCTTATTTTTCCTAGTTCCCAACTCTTTCAGCGCAAGGTACTGTGTAAAGCAATACGTGATACTGAGATGTTGACAAGATAGCATCCCTGTCCCGAGGAATCTTTCTTCTAGGCGGGGAGACAGACACCGAGGCTAAGGCAATGCCATGGGTGAGGGTAGGGGGGAGGAGGGAGGAGGAGGAGAAGACTTCCAGAAGAAGTGACCATCCTTCAGGGAACGAGTCAGAATTATCTGGGAGAGGGGAGGGACAGGAGAGAGGGAAGAGTACACCTGGAAGCTCAGAGGCAAAAGGGAAGGGCATATTTAGGGAACCCAAAGTATCTCCATCTGGTTGAGGTTCAAGGAAGATGGAAGAGTGAGGAGGACAGGAGACCTGGTCACCCCTCTGAAGAGACCTGCATCTATCCAGGGCAAGAGAAGTCCCTGGGAGGCTCTGAACAGGGGTGTGACACAGTCATATTTGTCCGATTTCTGAAGTTGGAACTGATTGTTGGTTGGAGAAAGGCCTGGGCAGGTGAGCTTTGAAGCAGAGACAATTTGGAAGAATCTGTTTCAAGATGTAGATCAGCAGTGCTGTGGCCTGAACCAGGGCAGTGATGATGCGAATGGAGAAAGTGGATGGATTCAAATGACTTTTACCAAGTAAAACTGACAGGACTTGATGTCTGGATGTGGGGGAGGGGAAGGTGGGAGGAATCAAGGGTGACTTCCAGGGGTCTCACAGGGAGCTAGGTGGAAGGTTGTGCCACTTAGGGAGAACCGAAGGTGCTTTTTCATCACTTCCCCCACCTCCCCCACCCCCCCATCCCATCCCATCTCATCACTGCGCCTAACTGACTCTTGTCCTCCTCTACTTACTGACTCTTCCCATCCTTTCTCCCATTGGCTACCCCAAATCCTCTTGGAGGAGACTAGGGGCTTTGGTGGGGGGACTATCTCATAGCCGTCTCTCAAGTTCAATCCATTGAGTAGGGCCTTTGTGGTGGTTAATTTACTGCCCACTGACATCTAAGCTCCCTTCTATCTTAGTGGTTTCCAGCCCCCTCCCCTGTCTATGAATGGTATGGAGTTAGGTGGTCTGAACTGGGAATCCGGAATCTCAGGGAATCCTGGGTATTAGTTGTTTGTCGGGAGCACGTTGTGGATCTCAATGAGCATGGAAAATCCTCGCTCCTCCTAGGGACCTTTCTGCTTCTCACAAGATGTCAAGGCTCTCAAAAAATTATGACCACCAGATGAAGCCCCAGAGGAAACACCTCTAAACTGGGCATGGAGATTGGATCTGCATCCTTCCTTCTTGTTCTCTTAAGAACACCAGCAGTGTATTCTAGACTGTAATGCAAGTGGGTTTACTTTGAAGCAGACTGCCAACATTGCAGGGTAGAGTTCACTAGGGTCTATTGCTTGGAGCTGGGCTTGGGAGATATCGCCCTCACTCCTGAAGCAATCCCAGGACACTAAGATGCCCCGAGCAAGACCAGAGTCTCTACATTACCCAGGAAACTTCAGAACAGGTGGGACTGCTAGTTAGTTTCTCCCTACTGGCACCGACCTCCTGTCTCCCACTGACTCCACCCTCTGATTCCACTGACTCTATCAACTTCTCTTCTCATTGCTTCTATCCTCCTCTCCCCTCTCCAGCATCTCCAGCTCTCTTTCCACGCCTCCTCCCCTCTTCCCACGCCTCCTCCCCTCTTCCCTCCTCCCTGGTCCCTCTACCTGCTCCAGATTGAGGTCAGAGGGCAGCTCCTGGCGCTCCTGGGCCCTGCGCAGGCTGTCCATCACGCTGGCTCCCCGGGGACAGTGACGCGTGAGGGTGAGCACTGCATCGTGGGCCCTACGAAGCTGTGAGCTGTTGGCGAGCTCGGCCAAGGCCTCCGGGCCTGGGGACAAGGCGTAGTGGAGCGTGTCGAAGGGCAGGAAGACTAGGGAGCCATCGGCCAGGCCCAGCTCTTCTGCCGCCTGCAGTAAGCAGCGCTGCTCCTCGCCGCCGAGCAACACCGAGTGCATCACCATGATCACCGCTGCGGACCGATGGACACTCCGGCTCACCGCGGCGCCCCGCTGCTTGAGGACCGCACTGCCTCCCCCTCCCCCGCACCCTGCAGGGGAGCCTACCACTGACTCTGGGCCCGTCCTGGACCCTCCTCAGGGCCTCCCGGGCTCCGGACAGGTCCGAGGGTTCCATGGTGGTCACCAGGGCCACGGGCAGACCCCGGGCCCTGAGCGCGGCCGATAGCGCGCGTCCCGCCTCCACCCACAGGTCCTGGGGGGCGGTGACCAGGGCCACGCGCGCCCAGCGGAAGGCGCGGAGGAGAGCGTAGAGGGCGTCCGCTGCGGGGGTCCCGGCGGGGGCCGTCGTGCCCGCCGCCTGCGTCCCGGGGCAGCTCCAGGGCACCAGCGCCACCCCCGCCTCTTGGGCTAAGAGCTCGGCCGGCCGGCAGGCTGCGGGGTTCACCGGCCCCACGAGGCCCGAGACGCGGCCCAGGGCGGAAGACACCGCCCCCAGGGAGCCCGGCGTCCGGCAAGGCTCGGGCAGCAGCGTGACCTCGAAGCGGGGGCTGCCTTCCAGGGCCAGGTCGCGGTTCAGGCGGGCGGCGGCCAGGCGGGCGGCCAGGTCCGGACGGGAGCGGGCGAAGATGGGGTCGCAGGCCCAGGGGCCCAGCACCCCCACTGTGAAGACGGCGGAGAGGGCGGAGGGCGGCAGGAGGAGCAGCAGCAGCAGCAGGAGCCGGAGCCGAGGCCAGGGCTGGGCCGGGGACACGCCGGTCGGGGACGCAGCCCACCGCGCGGGGGCGCAGAGCCGGGGGTCCGGGAGCCCACCCGCAAGGAGGGCGCACTCGCTCATTGCCGGCTTCTGAAGAAGAAGCGGGGCGCATGAGCAGACGAGGCCCCCAGAACTTTCTTAGGGCCCTGTCCGTACACCCCCAACCCCCCGTTTCTCAAAGCCCAACCAACCAGGGACGTGAATCCACTTCCACAGCCCCCACCTCTGGCTCGGACGACTCTATGGGGGGGGCAAGAGCATGGCCTGCGAGCCCACCGCACCTCCCACCCCCAAGCCCCTGCTTCTCTTGCTGCCTGTTCCCCTCTTGCCTGCCCCTCCTCCCTCCTCAGAACCATGGGGGTGGGAGGGCGGGGGTCAGTGGAGACACGCCCATGCCTTCCTCAGCTCCATCTGGGGCAGAAGGGACCCGCGAGTCCCTGTGGAGGGGCCTTTGCCACTCACCGGAAAGTCTGGGGCTCGGGCCTAGGCCCGGGGTGAGGGGTCACAGGGCCGATGCCCCTTCTGACGCCCTCCCACAGGTCTCTTTTGCCAGCCCGGCCCAGGGCGGGGGTGTAGGAACAGCTGTCCAGAGCCCTTAATCTCCCCAAGCTGATTAGGGTCCCTTAATCAGGCATAGAGGAGTTGGTGGAGGATGGGGCTCCTCGGAGTGGGATCTATCCTAGCCGCCAGGCAACCAGCAGGTCTTTCTCCTCCGTGCTCAACCTGGGCGCCTGACACCCAACATGAAAGCAGCTGCAGCTCTGCCTTTTCAAGCTGCTGCCACATTACCCTGTGCAGCCGGGAAAGCAATAACATGAGCCCATGGATCCCTGTGGGTGATCAGTTTCCCTGGGGTGACCAAGGAGGAGGGCAGTGGAGAGGGAGAGGGTGTCTCTCAAGCTCATTCCCTCCAATCATCTGTTTCCACTCTTGGCCCCCAAGTCCAAGCCCCATCCCTTGGCTGGCAAAGTCCATATAAGGCCAAACCCAAACCAGTCTGATATCTTTCTTCTCTCATCAGCCCACACTTAATTCTCTGATTTCCGCTTCTCCAAGGCTAGAAACCTGGTCCCTGGGCCTTGTGGAGGCACAACCCCAGGAAATAATGGCGAGAGCTCCGGCCTTGGGCAGACCTGGGTTCAAATTCCTCCTTCCTGGCTTTGTGACCTTGGGAAAGTTGCTTAATCTCTCTGAAGGTTGTGAAAAGTACCTGTGATAATGAATATAGTGCCTGGATGACAAAGATGAATAAGACCAATTTAAAGGAGAATGTGATGGGAGACTTGCTCGACCATATATCAAAATTGATTACAAAGCTACAATGGTTAAGACATGCAATATTGGAGGGGCGCCTGGGTGGCTCAGTGGGTTAAAGCCTCTGCCTTCGGCTCAGGTCATGATCTCAGGGTCCTGGGATCGAGCCCCGCGTCGGGCTCTCTGCTCAGCAGGGAGCCTGCTTCCCCCTCTGTCTCTGCCTGGCTCTCTGCCTACTTGTGATCTCTCTCTCTCTGTGTCAAATAAATAAATAAAATCTTAAAAAAAAAAAAAAAGACATGCAGTATTGGTGTGGGAATAAACAAAGAGACCAATGGGAAGAATAAAGAATAGAGAACACAGGGACAAACCCAGCAAAAACGGAAATTTGATGCATGAAAAACTGGACATATCTTACCAAGGCGGGGAAGAATGAGTTATTCCACAAACGGGACTGATTAGTTAGCCATATGAGAGTGGACAGGGTGAAGGGGTAGGGTATGATCCCTCACACTATACAAAATCAAATTAATTTAAAGACATACATAACAAACAAAACAAAAACATTTCAGGGAATCATTTTTCAACCATCATGGTGGCAAAGATTGTATCAGGCAAGAATCCTCAGTGGGTGCTAACGCTAGTGGGAAATTGTATTGAGAAGTGGGATGGTCACATGTCTTAAAAGATCTCCCTACAGATTGCTTACCAGTTAGAAGGAAGCACAAAAAAATAGAAAGTGTTTTATATGGTGGGGAGACTGGGCAACGCTTTGACCAGAGATCAGAATTAACCGATAAGGGGCAGATAGACATCTGTATTCTTCAAAGCCATCAGTATTCTAAAGACCAAGATTGAGGAATCATTCTAGATTAAAGGAAGCAAAAAGACCATGACAATTAAATGTGATACCTCCTCCTAGTTTGGATCCTGCATTTAAAACTGCTATAAGGTTATGGGGCTTCCGGGGCACCTGGGTGGCTCAGTCGTAAGCATCTGCCTTCGGCTCAGGTGGTCCTGGGATCGAGCCCCACATCGGGCTCCCTGCTAGACGGGAAGTCTGCTTCTCCCTCTCCTGCTCCCCCTGCTTATGTTCCCTCTCTCGCTGTGTCTCTCTCTGTCAAATAAATAAATAAAATCTTAAAAAAAAAAAAAAAAAAGAAAGGTTATGGGGGCTCCTGGCTGGCTCGGTCAGAAAAGCATGCGACCCTAGAGCTCTGGTTCGTGAGTTTGAACCCCACGTTGCATGCAGCGATTACTTAAAAAAATGAAATAAACTTAGAAAAACAATGATCTAAAACTGCTATACAGTTATATGGTTTATAGGGTTATAAAATGGCTATGAAGAGTGTGAACATCAAATCTGACAAAATTGAGAAATGAATGGGAGATTTGATAAGATGTGTTTTATCCATGTAAATTTTGGAGGTTGATAACTGGTCTGTAAAATGTAAGAGACTATCCCTATTCCTAGGAAATATGCACCAGAGGCATTTAGCTGTAATAATAATGTATAATGTATGTCACATACCTTCAAATAATCAAGAAAAAATATGATATGTATATGTATTATATATGCTATATTGCATATATTACATGTATCAAGTGATAAACAAATGGATAAAATGTTAACACTGGGTCAACTAGGTAAAGGGTATATGAGTGTTCTTTGTACCATTTTTAGTTTTGCAACATTTTTCAAATTATTTCAATTATGTTAATAAAATACATTAATACATTCAAATATGTTAATAAAAAAAAAAAAACCTTTAGGTAAAAAAGAAAATATCTGTATCAATTCAGAGTAGGAAAGGATTTCTCAAACAAGACACATGAAGTACAAACCATAAAGGAAAAGACTGATATATTTGAAAACATTAAAATTAAAATGTCTGGGGATGCCTGGGTGACTGAGTCAGTTAAGCCTCTGACTCTTGGTTTCAGCTCAGGTTCTGATCTCAGGGTCATGAGACTGACCCCTATATCAGGCTCCATGGCCAGCAGGAAGTCGGCTTGAGATTCTCTCTTCCTCTGCCCCTCCCCCTGCTTAAGGGTGCTGTCTCTCTTTCTCTCTCCCTCTCTCTAAAATAAATAAATAAATCTTTAAAATCTTTAAAATTAAAGATTAAGCCTATCTGGCTTAGTTGGAAGAGCACACAATGCCTGTTCTTGGAGTCATGAGTTCAAGCCCCACATTAGGTGTAGCAATTGCTAATAAATAAATAAATAAATAAATAAATAAATAAATAAATAAATAAACTTCCTTTTTAAAATTCAAATATTAAAATTCTCTGGTCAAAAAAGCATATCGCAAAGAGGAAACATAAGCCAAGGACAGGAAAATAGCTGCAAAACATTAAGAAAGGGTTACTACCCCAAATACATATGATATGAAAGAGCTAAACAACCCACTAGAAAAATGGGCAAATGGGATGAACAGGCAAGTCATGAGAAAAGCCTAAGGAAAAATGCCCAACCTCACTAATAATGAAGGAAATGCAAAATAAAACAAGGAAATACGCTTAATGTCTATCGGTTGGCACAGATAAGAAGGTGTGATGATACCAAATGTTGGTGTGAATAGGGGGAGACACAACCCCTCCGTATTGGTGAGGAGGTTTAAACTGGTGGGCTATTTGGCAATGCTTGGTAGAGTCGAAGCAATCCCACTTGCAGGAACTACCTAAGAAAATAATTTATTTGTGCTTGAACAGACTCAAATAAGGACTTGTTCATTCATTCAAAAAACACTCATGAATTTCTACTGGGATACAACAGTGCACGAAGAGTAAGAATCTCATGGAGGTGAACACTTGATCACTATATTGAGGGATTTTGAATAAATTTTAAGTAAAAAATTTGATGCCTGACCTATAGTAGATTCTCAAAGTCTAGCAGTGTCAGTGTTCATTTTGATAGTCCTGGGCATCTTCACTTTTTCTCCCTTCCTTCCTTCCTTGCTCGCTCTTTCTCTTTCTTTCTTTCTTTCTTTCTTTCTTTCTTTCTTTCTTTCTTTCTTTCTTTCTTTCTTTCTTTCTTTCTTTCTTTCTTTCTTTCTTTCTCTTTCTCTCCTTCTTTCTTTTTCATCTTACTTTCCATAGGGTTATTTTCCCCAAGGTCTCCTCTTCTGACATAACATCTCGACTTGGAATTACAGATTCTCCACTCAACTCTCCCATTTCACAGATGATAAGACTGAGGCCTAGAGACTAATTTGGCTTAGTCCCTAATCTCCTGATTTTCTCCCGGGGTCCGTGAAGTAATAGTTTGGAATGAAGAGCCAACTTTTTGAAACTTTTTTTATTGTGGTACAATGTGCATAATATGAAATTCACCATTTTAGCTATTTTTTTTTAAAGATTTTATTTATTTATTTGTCAGAGAGAGAGTACAAGCAGGCAGAGTGGCAGGCAGAGGCAGAGGGAGAAGCAGGCTCCCCGCCGAGCAAGGAGCCCGATGTGGGACTCGATCCCAGGACCCTGGGATCATGACCTGAGCCGAAGGCAGCCGCTTAACCAACTGAGCCACCCAGGCGCCCCCATTTTAGCTATTTTTAAGTGTGTAATTCAATGGCATTAAATATATTCACTGTCACCACTACCCATCCCTAAAACTTCATCGCCACCATACCCAGTAAACAATAATTCCCCGCTTCCCCTCCTCCCAGCCCCCCTGACACCACCACTCTACTTTCTGTCTCTATGAATTTGGCCACTCTAGGTACCTCATAAATGTGGAATCCTACAGTATTTGTCCTTTTGTTGCCTGCTAAATTCGTATTCGATCTGTATTGTACTGAAGCTACCCAGCCCTCCTACCTAAAGGGCGGGGCCAGCTCTTAAAGCAGCCCTTCCCAAAGAGTTACTGGAGGGCAGAATTAAATTTAAATCCAACTCCTATAAATAACCTCAGCCACAGGTAGAGCTCCCCCTCTGGAAGGTCTTGGTTTCTCTCCTCCTTTAGGGAAGGGGAAAAGGTCTGGGATTTTTAGTCCCTCATCCAACACCTCCCCTCCACCACCACCACAA
Organism: Potos flavus; assembly: GCA_028534135.1. Taxonomy (NCBI): domain Eukaryota; kingdom Metazoa; phylum Chordata; class Mammalia; order Carnivora; family Procyonidae; genus Potos; species Potos flavus. Next base: position 49,776,410 of record CM052891.1, read on the forward strand.
AAGCCATGAAATTTGAAGTTGATAAAAGGAATTAGAAGTTTCTGTTTGTGGAATTGCTACAGCCATAGACAAGGAGAACCATGATTCTTTAAAGTTTAAATGGGGTGAAAGGACTTTTTTATCCTTTTTCTCCAGTTTGGTCTGAATCGGAGAGTAGCAGACGATACCTGGGGGAGTCTGATGCTTAAAAAAATAATTCAAGGGGCACCTGGGTGGTTCAGTGGGTTAAGCCTTTGCCTTCGGCTCAGGTCATGATCTCAGGGTCCTGGGATCGAGCCCCGCATAGGGCTCTCTGCTCAGCAGGAAGCCTGCTTCCCCCTCTCTCTCTACCTGCCTCTCTGCCTACTTGTGATCTCTCTCTCTCTGTCAAATAAATAAATACAATCTTTAAAAAAAAAAAAAAGAAAGAGGGATGCCTAGGTGGCTCAGTTGGTTAAGCGGCTGCCTTCAGCTCAGGTCATGATCCCAGGGTCCTGGGATCGAGTCCCACATCGGGCTCCTTGCTTGGTAGGGAGCCTGCCTCTGCCTCTGCCTGCCACTCTGCCTGCTTGTGCTCTCTCTCTCTCTCTGACAAATAAATAAATAAAATCTTTTAAAAAAAGTAAATAAATATTAAAAAAAAAAAGAATAGCGAGGAGGGAACATAGAAGTATGTATCATGTTTCCCTATGAAATCAGAAAATGAACTTTAAATCACCATTTTTGCGGGTGCCTTGCTGGCTCAGTCAGAGGAGGCTGTGATTCTTGATCTCGAGTCTGAGATCATAGGTTCGAGCCTCACGTGGGGTGTAGTACTTAAATAAACAAAACTGTAAAAATTTTTGAGGGAAAAATGAATAAATAAATCGCTATTTTTGGTGGTTCTGCTACAGCAACAATGCACGTTTCCTGTCCCAATAAAAGCATACAAAAATGTGTGTCTTTTTAAAAACCTTTAAGTGCTTTTGGGATTTTAAGTCCTTATTGAATAAGCCTTTGCCAGACCAAGGTTATAAGCAAATTCTCCCCGTGTTTCCTCCAAGGACTTATAGTTTCACTTCTAATGTTTAAATCTTTGACCCATGTGGAATCTGTCCGAGTTAGTTAGGGATCCAACATTGTTTTTCTCTGGCTGTTCCCCACTGGTCCTATTACTATGCGCTGAGTAAAGAAGTTCTCCCCATATGCATCATAAGGACATTCCTGAATCTATCTGCATTGATTTCTGGGCTTTCTCCTCTCTTCCATTGGTCAGTCTGTCTAATATGAACCAGTAGCAGATTGTTTGCATTACTGATACAATATTTCAAAATAAGTAATAGAGCTACTTTCCACCCCGCCGCTTTTCTTTTCCAGAATTTTCTTGACTATTCTTATGCATTCCTTTTTGAATATAGCCCTTACAATCAATTTGTCTAGGTTTTTTTTCTAAAATACTGGTACTTTCATTGTTATTGCATTTTTTTTAAAGATTTTCTTTTGTTTTTAAGATTTTATTTATTTTTTTGACATAGAGAGAGATCACAAGTAGGCAGAGAGACAGGCAGAGGGAGAGGGGGAAGCAGGCTTCCTGTTGAGCAGAGAGCCCGATGCGGGGCTCGATCCCAGGACCCTGAGATCATGACCTGAGCCGAAGGCAGAGGCTTAACCCACTGAGCCCCCCAGGCGCCCCCAAAGATTTTATTTTTAAGCAATATCTATACCCAATGCAGGGCTCGAACTCATGACTTGGAGATCAAGCGTCACACGCTCCTCTGGCTGACCCAGCCAGGCTCCCCTAATTGTTATTGTATTAAATTAAAAAATTAGTTTATGGAAGATCTCTATTTTATGATGTTAAATCTCTCTACGCAGGAATACGGCATATTTTCTGACATGTTCAAGCGTACCTTTGTGAAAAGTTTTAAACTTCTCTTTAAATAGGTTTGATATGTTTCTTATTAAGTTTATTAGAGGGTATTTGTCTTTCAATTGCTCCTAAAGGGTTTCCTGCTATATCTTCATTGCTTGTTAACTTCTATTTTTCTCTTTATAATATACCCTCGGGCATTTCCCCATGTTCTTGGATATAGATTTACCTTAAATAGTGTTCCTCTGTTTGAATTTATGTAAAGGTCAGGACCTTGGGATGATTCAGGTGGCCCTAAATGCCATCACAGGTGTCCTTATAAGAATGCAATTATAGGGGCACCTGGGTGGTTAAGCATCTGACTTTTGGTTTTGCCTCAGGTCCTGAATCAGGGTTGTGAGATCAAGCCCCATGTGGAGGTCCAGGCTCAGCAGGGAGTCTGCTTAAGATTCTCGCCCTCTTCCTCTGCTCCCACTACGCTCGCTCTCTCCAAAATAAATAAATACATATTTTAAAAGAATGCAATTCTATGTAATATATTTAATAGAACATATTATATAATATGTAAATATATATATAAAAGAGTGCCACAGAAGAAGGCTTTGAAGCAATTAAAAAGATGCTGTTTTGCCGGCTTTGAAGACAGAGGAAGGGGCCGTGAGCCAAGGAGTACAAAGAATGCAGCTCTAGATGCTGGAAAAGGCTAGAAAATGGATCTCCCAGAGCCTTGGGAGAGTCTTTCGAGACAGCCCCGCCCTGCTGACCCCAGGGAAAATGCTTTTGGACTTCTGAATTCCAGAACTGTAAGCAGATAAGTACATGTTATTTTAAGACGCCAAGCTTGCAGTATTTGTTACCGCAGCCCTAGGAAGCAAGTACATGAGACCCTCTGTACTCTTGGGTAGGCTACGTCGGGTCTAATGGGAGAAAGTTGGACTCACAGCCTATAGGAAGGTTCTCTTGCCAATGAGCATAAAGGCGTCATCAGTTAGGTTTGCTATCAAGTCCCCAAGCACACCTGACATTTTAGCCTCAATCTCCAATGATGCATTTCTAGAATTTTGTGTGTTTTGCTCCTTTCCTTGACAACCGAATGCACAGCCCACCGGTTCCCCTGCCTTAAATCCAAGGAACATCGTCTTGTAGGGAAAGATGTTCGTCTTCGTCCCAATTGTATGAAGCTTATGAAAATTCTGGTCTCGGCATGCCCGTGTTCCCATAAGAAAATAAACGATGGTAAAATGAGGATGTAGTCCAAACGGAAAGGAAGGTTGGCTGGCAAGATCACCACTGACTCCCCCCTCCCCCCACAAGTATTTGTTTATCAGCTGATATTTAAAACTCCGAATTCAGCGCGGAAAACAACCAGGCGGTTTGAAAGCCGAATGGACAGTTGAACCCTCGGACAGGGTGGTGGGTACTGGGCTCGATCCTCGCGTGGTTGAAAATCCACACACAACTACTGACTCCTCCCAAATATAACTAATAGCCTCTCATTGGCTGCTTCTCCCTCTCCCTCTGCCTGCCTTCTCCCTGCTTGTGCTCTCTCTCTCTGACAAATAAATTTATAAAATCTTAAAAAAAAAATCACAAGGAAGAGAAAATACATTTCCAGTACTGTGCTGTATTTATCGGGGGGATAAAAATCCACATATTCCGTGGACCTGCGCTGTTCCAACCCCTGTTGGTCAAGGGCTTTGCAGACGGTTTCCCCAGTCCCCCTCGAGGAGTGGTGCTGCTCTGGGGCAGAGAAAAGTCTAGATCACGCCTGGGGCTGGCAGATTCTCGGTCTTTCTCATCCACCCGGGTTTCCCATAGCTTGTAGAGGGTGCTCCGGGAGCGCTGGGACAACATGAGGACGCTGCAGTGTGACGGGAACCCTTCCTTGCCCAGCCCACAGGGCGGCAGAGATCTCTTTTCAAATTCAGGACAGGTACCCCGAGAGCTGCAGAAAACGGGCGAATGGCACCCATGGAGTCTCGTCTGCATCCGGACCTGCTTTGAATGTTAGAACCCTAGACCTCAGGTTGATGCCACTCGTGAGAGGGGACAAGAACTGGGGCACTTGTGGGGGGAAGCATATTCGTCTCGGTGGCAGAATGTGGACTGTCGTGGCCGGGGGTGGGAGGGGTGCGGCAGACACACGGTGTGACCTTGACAGCAACAGAAGCCATATCTCTGTTCCTTCGACACTAGAAGGGCTTGTGATCATGGCAGAAGGGCTGCTATGAGCCTTCCTGGGCAAGGTCATAAAAGCCACCGTGTCAGCAATCCGAGTGCCCGAGTGCTGAGACGGCCTAGAGCCCGGGCGTCTTTGCACACAGATGGGGAGGGGAGCACTTTTGCGGTTTTTCTTTGTCATCAGAGTTATTGAGGCACGATTCACAAACAATAAACGCACCTGTGTTCAATGTACACTTTGCTGGGGTTGACACATATATACACCCCGATCAAGAAACGGAACATTTGGGGTGCCTCGGTGGCTCAGCTCGTTAGGCAGCTGCCTTTGGCTTGGGTCGTGGTCCTGGGGTCCTGGGATCCTGGGATCGAGTCCTGTGTGGGGCTCCCTGCTCAGAGGGGGGGGCCTGCCCCTCCTTCTTCCTGTGCCCTTCCCTCTGCTTGTGCACGCCCGCTCTCTCTCTCAAATTAAAAAAGAAAAATTTTTTTTAAAAAGAAAGAAATGGAACATTTTCATCACCTCGACAGTTTTTCTTGTGGCCATTTGCAGCCAGCCCTTTTCCCAGCCCCTGCGGTGGAAAACCACTTACCTCTTTCACTCGAGATTAGTTTGGTTTGGCTTGTGCGTGTGTGTTTTGTAATTGGCATATAACTGACATATAACATTGTATTCCTTTTAGATATACAGCATAATGATTTTATACCTGTACATATTGTGAAATGATGATCACGATAAGCTTAGTTAATATTTATCACCACGCATTGTTTAAAAAATCTTTTTCCTGGGGTGCTTGGCTGACTCAGTCAGAGGAGCATGTGACTCCTGATCTCCAGGTTGTGAGTTCAAGCCCCACGTTGGGTAAAAATATTACTAAAAAAAAAAAGAAATGAAAAATCCTTAAAAAAATTATTTTCTTATGATGCAAAATTTTAAGATCTACTCCTTAGAGACCTGATCTACTCCTTAGGGACCTGCAAATACACAACACAGAATTAACTATATACCATGTTCTACTTTACATCCATGAGACTTTTTTTTTTTTTTTTAAGATTTTATTTACTTATTTGTTAGAGAGAGCACAAGCAGGGAGAGCAGCAGGCAGAGGGAGAAGCAGGCTCCTCACTGAGCAGGGAGCCAGATGCGGGACTCAATCCCAGGACCCTGAGATCACGACCCGAGCCAAAGGCAGAGGCTTTAACCCACTGAGCCACCCAGGCGCCCCACAGCCAAAGAATATTTCATTGCACACACGCGTGTGTCTGTGTGTGTATCAAATTTCGATCCATTCATCTTGGTTATTGTGAATAACGCTGCAGTGAACACGGGATGCAGAGAACTCTTCTAGGCAGTGATTTCATTTTCTGCAGCTAAACATTCTTCTTCTTCCTTTCCACTCACCCCACCGCCAACCCGAAAGTTGAGGAGCCTCGAATTTCTAGAACTTCAGCTCCAGATTTTTAAAACATCAGGTCTTTCACATTTTCACATTATATCTTTTCTATCTTTGGGATTCTTTCTCAAATATTTAGGACCAGCAGTTAAGACTTAACCACATGTTCTGGTTTCCTTTTCCCACCATTGTTTCTTGCTTATCGTGTTTTGCCATTCATTGTGTTCTAAATTCTGACCTGTGTTTATGTAGCAGGGCTGTAAATCTCCGCACACGCTCAGAAGTGCCTACAACAGAGGCATTCCATGTCTCACGGATCCTTTCTTCCTTCCTGTCTCATCGCTGGGGGCGGGAGAAAAGACACTCACTGGAAGGGTCATGGAATCTGTGTCCTCCAGATTAGACGTTCTCTCTGGAGTAAATATACGGTCATTTCCAAGTTTACCTTCTCCCTAAGGCTGTCCTTCCCCTCCTCCTCATCGCCTTTCCCAGGGATGGCTGTCTCTGTGAATAGGTCCCACCTGGCCTTGGCCATGCCAGGCCCTCCATGCCCATGACCATCAAGGCCTCCTCCCTTCAACCACTGGTCTTGACTGGCTTGAGTACTTCTTAGCAGGTTGGCATCCCCTCCAGCTCCACGCCCCGGATCTCCCCCATCGCAACCATAACCTGAGGCTCTTCTCTGCCCCCTTCTCCTCCCTCCGCCTCTTCCGTGCTCTTGCTCAGATCCCTGTTGGAATACATGGCTTGAAGCATGTCCCCGGCGCATGTCCATGAGCTCCCCCACACCCTTCTGGATGGTTCCACCATGCCAGGATCCCCCCAGTTCCAAACCAGGAAGGGAAAACAAGAACATGTGGGCCCGACTTCTTCCACACACCTTTCTTTCCCCCTTTCCCTATCCTCCGGCACCTCGAGTTTGGCTTTGCCTCCTTAGGGTGAAAAGCTAAACTCTCTTACTGGGGTTACCGCTAGAGTTCCCCTCTTTCCTCGCAGGGGTCCTAAGCCTGCCTTCTCGGTCTTTTTTTTTTTTTTTTTTTTTAAGGTTTTATGTATTTATTTGACAAAGAGAGATTACAAATAGGCAGAGAGGCAGGCAGAGAGAGAGGGGGAAGCAGGCTCCCTGCCGAGCAGAGAGCCCGACGTGGGGCTCGATCCCAGGACCCCGAGATCATGACCCGAGCCGAAGGCAGAGGCTTTAACCCACTGAGCCACCCAGGTGCCCCTAGATTCTGAATTTCTAAGAATCCTTTTTCTCTGCTCTTTTTTCTACAACAGATTGGTCTGAGGGGGCAAGGTTTTTTATTGTAGTAAAATACATATAACCTAAAACTTACTATTTTAACCATTTTTAAGTGTGCAGTTCAGGGGCACCTGGCTGGCTCAGTAGGTTAAAGCCTCTGCCTTCGGCTCAGGTCATGATCTCAGGGTCCTGGGATCGAGCCCCGCATCCGGCTCTCTTCTCACCAGGGAGCCTGCTTCCCCCTCTCTCTCTGCCTGCTTCTCTGCCTACTTGTGATCTCTCTCTCTCTCTCTCTGTTGAATAAATAAATAAAAACCAAAAAATAAAAATATGTGTACAGTTTACTGACATCAAGTATGTTGCATAAACATCACCTAGAATATCTATGCCTCCAACTTTTCCATCATCCCCAACAAAAACTCTGTGCCAATGAAATAATTACTCCCCCTCTTCCCCTCCCCTCAAGCCCCTGGTAACTATCATTCTACTTTCTATCTCTAAACATTTGCCTATTCTAAGGACCTCATACGGATGGTATGTATCCTTCCGTCTCCGGCTTACTTCACTTGCTACAATATTTTCAGGACCTGTGGATGGTAGAGTATATATCAAATTTTGTTCCTTCTTATGGCTGAATAATATCTCATCGTGCGTGTATGCCACGAACCAGGTCGGTTTTTTACGAGCGCGGCATACTGTCATAAAACGTTTTCGAGGTGCTCGTTTGAATATCTTAAGCACATTTGTTTTCCCTCCATTCTACTGGGGGACATTCCTTTCCAGCTTGTCCTTCCCCATCCACACGCACCGCCCTTGCTCGTGAGGGGACCCTCTGATAGCTCTTCAGCGTGGTTGGTGGTAGGCTGGGAGGAGGCGTGCAGGCTGGTGTGAGCACCCTAGGTGTTTTGTTTTTTTAAAGATTTATTTGACAGAGAGAAAGAAATTACAAGTAGGCAGAGAGGCAGGCAGAGAGAGGGGGGAAGCAGGCTCCCCGCTGAGCAGAGAGCCCGATGCGGGGCTCGATCCCAGGACCCTGATATCACGACCTGAGCCGAAGGCAGAGGCTTAACCTACTGAGCCACCCAGGCGCCCCAGCACCCTAGGTATTTGCACAAATCATTTCTCACTTCTTCCATCAGGCCCCGTCCCCTCGGTTCACAGAGCAGAGGGCGGTCAACCCTCGGTGCTATGCGAGTGGAGACGAGGCAATGGGCACTGTCCCTGCAGGGGCTGGAGTGGATCAGACCCAAGGGCACCTGGGGGCTACTCTGCCCCCCACTCTGTGGAGCCAAGGCAGGGCAGGGCCACTCTCTCCCCAGCCTCCCCTCCCCTGGCTGTGCCCATAACCTGTCTGGTAACCTCTCCCACCCACTTGGACGGAGGCCTTGGCAAGTTCCCGGCCGGCTTAGTGAGGGACAAAGGACAGCGCGCTGGGCCACTAGGCACCCGCGCAGCTCACAGACCCCCTTGCCTGGGCATGCAGGCCCCACTCCGAGGCCGTGAGCTCAGGGCTGGGGTTGTTTGCAGGGGGTGCGCTGAGAACACCAGAAGCCAGTGACATCACACTTGACCAGATCTTACCGTTCAGCCACATTACAGTTTCCTGTTTCTCTTCTCTCCTCCTTATTTTCCTCTCTTCTGGTAGTTTCGAAAATGGATTCCTAATGGTCTAGCACATTCTAAATTCACTTCGTGATTTTGGGAAAGCCCCATGAACGTGGTTTGTTCGCATTATAGTTCTGAATTACAAAGTGTGACGGGAAAGGGCTGCAATCCAAATTATAGACAGCTGAAATTACAGATTTTGTGAACTAGGAAATTTGTTCTAAAGTAACCCAGACAGACACAGACTAACGGGACCCTTGGTGGGGCTGGAAAAAAAGGTTTGCCACCAGGGGGCGCTGTAGGCTATGTCTGCAGATTTTTAGAGGCACTGTTTCTTTGTGTCTTTCTTGTGCTACTGTTGCACAGGATTCTCCTGACAGATGCAGCTGAGGGCCAGGAGACCAAACAGGCTAAGTCAGAAAGCCCGGATGGGCCTTTGTTACTGAAAACTGAGAGATTGGGCTCATTTCAGGCACGCCTAGGTTCAGGCACAGACAACCTGTGTCGGACGTGGCTCTCGTCCGGGATCGGCTTTATTGTCCCAAAGGCTCTCCTCTCAGTGGCAAAGTGGCTGCAGCAGCTCTGGGCCCCCAGCCTCCCACGCTTAAGTCCGGCAAGCAAAGACCCCACTCATCCGGCAGTGCTAACAAAAGTCCGAGAATTGGGTCTCTGGGCTCCGATGGGCCTGACCTTGGTCAGGAGTCTGCTCCTGAGTCCAGCTCAGTCCCCGACGGCGTGATAGACTGGGAAACACTGGGTCACCGGAGGCTGAGGGTGGGGCCAGCCCACCCCAGAGGACAGGGACGGGGGGTGAGGGTGGTGGGGGTCTGCAGACAAGATCGGACTCTGCTGCTGGGAGCTGGGTGAACGTGTGCTGGGCGGTCCCCAGAAAACCTGGTGAAGACGCAGAAAATGCAGGGGATCACACAGAGGTAGGGGTGAGGGGTACGAGCACAGCTGGCAGGATCGGTTTCCGACCGGAGGAGAGACTCCCCGGCCATGGCGACGGGCAGGCAGTGCTGAACTTGAGATTTCCGAGGTGGGGCGGTGCAGGGAGAGGATGGGCCCCCCCCGGAGTTCGGTCCTGCGAGGGCGTGGCTGAAGCAGGTGCTCTCCGCGTGACGTGAGGAGGCCAGGGAACCAAGGGGCCGGAGTGATGGAGGGACCCACGGCGGGGGGGGGGCAGGGGGCGACGGGGGCGTGTTGAAGTCTCCAGAATAAGAAGAACTCTCCTCTGGGATGTCCACCAGGGATGAGGAGGAACAGACAGTGTGGTCCTCGAAGAAGTACTGGCAGCGAGGAAGACACTGGTCCCAAAACTCCCAATACTGGGCGGGGGGGATGGGGTGTGCAGAGGCTGGGAGGACCCTACAAGCCGAGCAGCCCGTGGGTAAAAAAAAGAAGTGGAGGGGAAAGTCCGTGCATGAGGGAAAAATTCAGGCGAAACAGTGAACCCACAGATCAATCATCTATTTATCTCTGCTCCATCCCAAAGCCCCGCGGAAGTAACTCTAAAGGAATCAGAAGGACCAGAAGGACCGGGGAGGGGATGGGAGCGGATGAGAGAAGCTGGCATTCTGGAAACCGGGAGACGGTGGCCGTTCCCTGCTTGACTCGGCAGGGAGGAGGTACCTCAGTCCAAGGGCTGCTGGGGACACACATCAAAGAGGCAGAATCCTGGAAGCCTCGGGAACTGGAAATTTCAGGTGTTTTGTCTATTGATTGCTAAGTAATAAAATGCCCCGCTATTTAGTGGCTTGTCCGTTGAGCATAAACAGCTGTTTGTAATTTTATGATTCCATGGATTGCCCTGGGGAGCCCTCCTGCTCCCCGTGAGGCTGGCTGTCCTCTGTCCTTCTCCACGCACTGTCTCCCTGTGCCCTGGGCTCCCAGCTCAGTGGCATAGAAACTAGCTGATGCTTAGCTAAACCCCCCTCTTCCTCAGGCTGGTCATTTTCCCAACACATTCGAGCATTGGGATCGGTATGATCGTCAGATCTGTTTACGTAAAGCGGTTGAATCTTAGCAACAGGGTCAGTGGATACGAGCTGAAACACCAGAGCCCAGACGATAGCTGGCCCGTTTATAAGGTCCCACTCGGTCATTAGCCGGCCGGCCGGCCCATCATTGCGTTGTGAGCGGTGTCTCTCAGAGAGATGCCAGTCGGGACTGCAGGCTTTGAGGCTGATCATCAGGCTCCCTGCTCAGCGAGGAGTCTGCTTCTCCCTCTGCCTCTCCCCCTCCTTCAGCTTGTGCGCGCTCTCTCTCTCTCTCTCTCAAATAAATAAATTAAATTAAATAAAAAAGGGGGGGCGCCTGGGTGGCTCAGTGGGTGGAGCACACGACTCGTGATCCCGGGGTTATGAGTTCGAGCCCCCCGTCAGGCGTAGAGATGACTTAAAAATAAAATCTTAAAAAAAAAAAAAGTAAGTAAGTAAGGTGATGCGGGAAAGGACTGTATGACTGTGTCGGCTTCTTTCCCCAGATCGCCTGGAAACGCAGAGAGATCTACGTCGTGGCCGCCCCCGTGTAGATGCGGCCCCACACTCAGGAAGGCGTGTGAGCCAGCTCTCCATGCCTTTGTCTCCCCCTGTTTTGGACAAGAGTTCCCACCGTGTGTTCTGATTCCTAACCAGCCGTTACTCTGAAGACGAAGATGTATTCCTCGGGTGGAAAACTATGACTCAGAACCACAGTGAGGTGCAGTGCTTTCCGCTTTCATCCTCCTGTAGCGTTTTAGGCATTGGCACCCGCCACGGAGCGTGTAGAGCCCGCCCAGAGGAAGTGTGTGTTCCTTCCAGGGCCCACCGGTGGCCACCCACAGTCCCTGCCTCTTGCTGCCGGAGAGAAGGCTCCGGGCTGGTGCTCGGCGCTTCCCAGGGCTCGGGGACAAGATGGCTTGACAGCCCAGCCCTGCTTTGCCGCAGGACATACACCCGTTTCCACTCCCTTTCCGGACGCTGGGGGTCTCTCCAAGCAAGCCCACCAGGGTATGCCCGGGCCCCTCGCCCTCACCGTCCAGCCCTGGAAGAGGGTTCTTGGGCTGGGCCCTGGCGGGTCCTACTTTAATGCCCCCCTTCAATCCTCAGTGATTTCCCCGGAGCCCATGCTGCATAGGGTCACCCTTCAATAGTCCGGCCTTCTCTTGGTCCTCTGCGGGACCCTACAGCCAGGCCATCAGCCGGCACGCTGGAGGGGGTAAGAACTCAAACAGTGGGTTCACCCGCACGCCCCTCAGCCTCCTGAGCCGAGTTGACTCTACCTTCTCCAATCAGAGGGGTGGTGGTCTTCTAAATGGGGCATTGCGTGTCCATCCGGGACCCCCCATCCATAAACCAGGAAGCTCTTCATTGGCCCGCAGGGGGCCGTTCCAAGGACCCCACCATAAGATCAGCAACTCCTCGGGTGGTTCTGGAGTTGGCCCCGGGGGATGAGAGGTTCCTGGCTCCCGAGGCGCATCGCCCTGGCAGCACATTCCAGCATAAATCGTTTCTGTTTTGTCGCGGAGCTCTTTCGGTCACGGCCCTGGCCCTCCCCATGGGGCTGCTTCTCCAGCATCGCCGGGGGCGCTGCAGGCATCCGGTTCAAGATTCTTCTCTATCCTTCAGTCATGGAGGCCGTTTCAGTGAACATCCTACAGCAAGCTAGCAATTGTCTCTCAAATGGAAATTCTGCGGCCCCAAATCCCAGGGGGCACTGTTGGGTGGCGCCTTTGCCACAAGCCAAGCCCACGCAGCCAGCAGCGGGACAAGCCATGGGCACGGGGGCTCTAACTGCTAACGGGGCGGTACTTAGGGACGCTGTCTCCTCCTGTCCACCGGCTCTTCCACGCTCTGTCGGATTAACCGCCCGTGTGGGCGCGGGCGAGTTTACGGGTTCCCAATTAGCGTGACCAGTATCGGCAGAAGGGGAGATTTACGCGCGTCGGTATGAGCGCACGAGACGGGGGAAGCTGTCTCCAGGCAGACACAGTGGCCGTCCCCGGAGCCGGCTCGTGTGAGGGAGCCCAGACCACCGCCCACGAAGTCTGCTCACACATTATTACGATTTGCATCCGAAGTTCCCCTTTCATCCCATCAGCTGTGTTCCCAAATCCTCGCAAGCTAACCGTAGCCCCCCGTGAGGACGCACCACGGATCGGGAACCACAGCGTTTGGGGGCATCGATGCCAACGAGTCCCAGAAACGTCT
>CM052891.1:49789344-49835004 GCA_028534135.1 Potos flavus
TGCAACTCTAAGGGAAAAAACAAGTCTGGTCTGGCTCAAAAGCCAGGTTGGGAAATGTATAAGGAGTTGGAGTCTGGGCAGTTCAGAAAATTAGCAATTTGTCCTTTCTAAATTCTTGTGATAGGACTCAACGAGAAAAAGAAAAATCTCCCCGTATTAAGATGGGTAAAGGACCGAATAGACATGTCTCTAAAGAAGATACACGAATGACCGACAACCATGAGAATGATGCTTAACATCACTGGCCATCGGGGAACCTCAAGTGCAAACCCCAGCGAGCAATCACTGCACACCCACCGGGATGGCTGGAATCAGAGAGAGCACAGTGTTGGTGAGGTTCTTGGACATCCGGACCCCTCACTCACTGCTGATGGGGGGGGGGGGTGTCAGTGTTGCAACTGCTTTGGAAACAGTCTGGCAATCCCTCAAAAGGTTAACCACAGCCTTACTCCTATGACCCATCAATTTCAACTCTAGGGATATTCCCGAGAAACCAAAACACAAGTCTAGGGAAAAACATATACACAAGTATCCAAGCAGTATTACTCGCCATTACTGATGAGTGGATAAATAGAATGTGGTGCATCCAGGCAGAGGAGTATTACTCTGCCGTGAAAAGGAACAAAGTAGGGGCACCTGGGTGGCTCAGTCTGTTAAGCATCTGCCTTTGGTGCAGGTCATGATTTCGGGGTCCTGGGATCGAGCCCCGTGTTGGGCTCCCTGCTCAGTGGAGAGTCTGCTTCTCCCTCTCCTTCTGCCCTTCCCCCCCACCTGACTCATGCTTGCTCTCCCTCTCTCAAATAAGCGAATAAAATCTTAAAAAAAAAAAAGGAACAAAGCAGTGATACCTACTTCAACATGGATAAGCCTTGAACATATTACACTCAACGAAAGCAGCTAGTCACAAAAGAGCAAATGGCGGATAATTCCATTTATAGCAAGTGTCCAGAACAAGCAAAAATAATAGAGACAGATAGCAGATTCGTGCTTTTTTTTTTTTTAAAGGTTTTATTTACTTATTTAACAGAGAGAGAGAGAGAGAGAGATCACAAGTAGGCAGAGTGGCAGGAAGGGGGGGAGCAGGCTCCTCGCTGAGCAGAGAGCCAGATGCGGGGCTCGATCCCAGTACCCTGAGATCATGACCTGAGCCAAAGGCAGAGGCTTTAACTCATGGAGCCACCCAGGCGCCCCAGATTCGTGCTTTTTAAAGCAGAGAGAGCTCGGAAAGTTGGGGGGGGTGATACTTTCTTTGTGGGGTGACGAAAATGTCCTCAAATTCATCATGGCTGTGCTTGTGAATAGAATAAGATAAAAACCTTTGAACTGGGGCACCTGGGTGGCTCAGTGGGTTAGGCATCTACCTTCAGCTCAGGTCATGATCCCAGGGTCCTGGGATCCAGCCCCGTGTTGGGCTCCCTGCTCAGTGGGGAGTCTCCTTCTCCCTCTGCCTCTGCCCCCGATCACGCTGTCTCTCTCTCTCAAATAAACAAACAAAATCTTAAAAAAAAATTAGTTAAAAAAAAAGATAAGAAAAAAATTTTTTTAAATAAGTTCAAATGGTTAGCACCCATCATAAATACCTTATACATATTTTTAAAGCTTTTATTTATTTATTTGAGACAGAGAGAGCAAGAGAGAGCTAGAGTGGGGTGAGGGGCAGAAGGAGAAGCCGACTCCCTGCTGAGCAGGAAGCCCGATGCGGGGCTCGATCCCCAGACTCCAGGATCACGACCTGAGCCGAAGGCAGACACTTAACCGACTGAGCCACATGGGGAACCCCTGAACAATTTTTTATTGCTATTTATTTCACCTTTGTGTACATTGTCTTCTTCCCTTTGATGAAAAAGATTTTTGATCATCACACACATCTAAAGAATAACATCCAAAAAAAAGCTTATCTGGTAATCTCATGAATTAATGGAGATAGATAAAATCTTAGCAATCCGAATCTAATATAACTTTAAAAGGAACACTTTGCCCATTTCTGGGTTCTTTTTTCTCCCACTAAAGCTCAAGTCGTCGATATAATCAATAATATTATTGGAAAAAATTGTAAGAATTCCTATAATTATTTCTATAAATGCCAAAAGACGATTCTTCATTAAAACTCTTCCTGAAAGCAAGAAAAGATTGCCTCTTTAGCATGACAAAAGGCTCTATTGAAAACCAAAAGTCAAAATTACACTTAATGGAGAAACATGAATTATTCCTCTTTGAAACAAGAACAAGGCAGGGTATCTTATCAGCACTATTTAACTTTAGCTCTAAAAAAATCTGACAAAGCTCTTTGAGGCAAGAAAGATACACATAAAGAAGAGGTGGGGAATAAAACTGTCCTGTTTTGTAAATGAAATGAAGAGCTCCTCAAAATTACAAGAATTAATACTTGAGCATCAAAGAAACAAGATATAACACAAAATAATTTAGGAGAATTTCCATCTATACCACGGTGCATCTCTTACCTTTGTGGTTTTTCTCATTTATCCGTTTTTTTTTTTTCTTTTAATTCTTCAGTAAAGCTTTACAATGTTATTCCTATAGGTCCCGCATATTTTATTAATTTTTCACAGGTAGGTAAGTGTCCATCACTATCATGAAGGGAATCTTTTCTCACCATTGCATTTACTTTCTCTGTGAATATTTTAATTTTTTTTTTTAAGATTTTATTTACTTATTTGAGAGAGAGACAGTGAGAGAGAGCATGAGAGGGGAGAAGGTCAGAGGGAGAAGCAGACTCCCCAGGACTCGATTCTGGGACTCCGGGGTCATCACCTGAGCCGAAGGCAGTCGCTTAACCCACTGAGCCACCCAGGCGCCCTCCGTGAATATTTTAAAGAAGGCATTTATGTGGTGCCTGGGTGACTCAGTGGGTTAAGCGTCTGCCTTCAGCTCGGGTCATGATCTTGGGGTCCCGGGATCGAGCCCTGTGTCCCAGCTCCCTGCTTAGCAGGGAGTCTGCTTCTCCCTCCGCCTCTCCCCTGCTCCTGCTCTCTTTCCCTCTCTCTCAAATAAACAAATAAAATCTTAAAAAAAAAAGTAAACAAAAAATTTTTAAAACTCCAATCTCACTGAGAAAAAAAGAAATGTTAAATAAAACCCTAACAAGACACCAAAACAACAAATTGGCAATTTAAAAAAATAATCCCAGTTAGAAAACAAAAACAAAACTAGGTGCTTATCATGCATTGCTGGTGGGAATGGAAATCAGTACAGACTTAAAATGGCATGTATATACCCCAAACCCAATAAAGTCCGTGAAGGAGGGAAACGGATGGTGGGATATAAATGATTTTCAATTTTTGGTTTCTTTTTTGTACTTTCCAAATTTTCCATGTATATGATTTATTATCTTATCTCTTTTTTTTTTTTTTAAGATTTTATTTATTTATTTGACAGAGAGGGATCACAAGTAGGCAGAGAGGCAGGCAGAGAGAGAGGGGGAAGCAGGCTCCCTGCTGAGCAGAGAGCCCGATGTGGGGCTCGATCCCAGGACCCTGAGATCATGACCTGAGCTGAAGGCAGAGGCTTTAACCCACTGAGCCACCCAGGCGCCCCTCATCTCATCTCATCTTAAAGTAGGTTCCACACCCAACGCAGGGCTCAAACACACAACCCCGAGATCAAGAGTCGCACACTCTACTGAGTCAGCCGGGCGCCCCTCTGTGTATATGTAAATATGTGACTTTCGTAATAAAAATACGCATATCCAGATGAAAACCACAGTGAGATTTCACTACACGTCCACAGAATAGCTAAGATGAAAAAGATTGAGGATACCAAGTGCTGATGAGGGCAGGGAGTACATGGGACTCTCATGCATTACCAGGACCTGTAGAAGCTGTTTCAGCGACTTTGGAAAACCCCACCTGACAATCCGTCTACCGAAGCTCAACAGACCGACCGGCCCGCGATTCCATCCCCCGATGTATACACAACGGAAATAAGTGCGCGTGCCCACGAAGAAAGCACGCAGTGACGTTCACCATCGCCTTCTCAGGTCCCCAGACTGGAAACAATGTTAAAGGACGAGGGACAGGTTTGGGATATATTCAAACCACAGACTACTACCGTGCACGGGGGAGAAGACAGAATGAGTAACTGACAGGTGTGAGGATACCGATGAATCTCACAGACACGGTGTTGGGACAAAAAGGTCAGAGGCCGGAGAGTGAGTACTGATGATTTTATTTATATGAAGTTCAAGGAGAGGCAAGAATATGCACCAGCGAGGGGTCATAGTGGCCATTGCTGGGGGGTGGGTGGGCAGGGACTGGGCGGGACACAGGCGGCTTTCTGGGTGATGAACATGTAAACACTGTTCTAGTCTGGATGTCTGTCTTCGGCTCAGGTCATGATCTCAGGGTCCTGGGATCGAGCCCCGCATCGGGCTCCCTGCTCAGCGGGGAGCCTGCTTCCTCCCTCTCCCTCTGCCCCTCCACACACTCATGCTTTCTCTCTGAAATAAATATTTAAAAAAAAAGAAAGAACGAACCTGGGGTCCTCCAACAAAGATTTCTATACAGAGATGTTCAAAGCAACACTGGATCACTCCAAAGCCTCGCAGAGAAAACCTTACTGTCCCAACACCAGGGGATCGATGCCCCACAGTTAGGGGATATCTGTGTGATGTGATATTCTGCAGCCATCAGAATTCGGGATATATGAGAATGTTTCATGGCCTGAAAAAAAGGTTCTTATTCACAGTATGAACTTCTATTTAACTAATAAATAAGTTAAATGTGCAAAACAGTATGCACAAGCGTGTTATGTAGAAAGCAAAAGTAGATAAGCATAGAAAAAAACTGGGAAAAGCAGACATAATACTGCATTGTCTTTGGTTCCTGGAAATACAGGTATGGGTGCAAACGTTTCCTACTAGCGACCCCTTTTTCTAGGATTAATTGAGACCTGCACTGAGGAGGCCTCAGTGCTCCCCAAAACCTCAGGCCTCCTTTGTAACTCTCCTCCTCAGCTTCAAGCAAGCACGCTCCTACTGTGAAAATTTTTAAGGGGTTTGATAGAAACCACTCCCCTGTGGTGGGTTGTCTGAGACTAGAATCCCTCTGTGGAAGCTGGAGTCCCTAAATTCTACCTAAAACTCTAAAATACTACTTGTGTGGAGGGGGGAGAAAATTACCTTTCCTCTACCCTCTTAGGTTCAGTGTCGGAGGCCTGTGAATTAAACTGAGATAAATTAGCAACACAAAAGACAAGGTTTATTTACATGTTGCATGCAGGAATTCACAAAGTAATTTGGCTCCATAACTAAAGACGGGGGCATATATAAAATTTATACACACACACACACACACACACACACACACACACACACACACACATACTAGTAGGAGAAAGGGAGTGGGGAGGTAAAAGCTTCTATGGGAAGAACAAATGGATTTCTTTAGGAAAGATAAATGGGCTTTTTGGGGAATAAAATGGGAGATAAAATAGTTTGTGATAATGCCTGCGGTCTTCTTTTTTTTAAGATTTTATTTATTTATTTGTCAGAAAGAGAGAGAGCACAAGCAGGCAGAGGCAGAGGGAGAAGCAGGCTCCCTGCCGAGCAAGGAGCCTGATGTGGGACTCGATCCCAGGACCCTGGGATCATGACCTGGGCCAAAGGCAGCCGCTTAACGACTGAGCCACCCAGGCGTCCCGCTTGTGGTCTTCTTTATCTTCTTTGAGGTCATGAAACTCCTCCAGAGAGGGGATTTATGATAGTTTCATGCTTGATCTCCTTCTCAGGAATGAAACCACCCCAAAGACGGGATTTATGGCAGTCTCACTCCCAGAAGTTCTACTTTTAGTCAGATAAGGGAGGGTTCAGACAAAGTCTCTTCTTGCATCTGTTAAATCTCAGCTGTCTTTGGCTCGAAATAATCGTATGCCACTGTGATATAATTGGGACCCCTTCACTTGCATAGAAGGATAACATTTTGAAATATTATCCACCTTCTCCCCATTTTTCCTGTTAAACACTCACCTTTCCTCCTTCACTCTTCCAAGTAGTTATTCCGCATGTACCGCCTCAGAGAAAGGGTGGCACTCTCTGAACACGGACGGAAAAAAGTCTGCTTCCAAAGTCAGGGCGCTGTGGGAAACAGGAAAGATTCTGGCAAATGGGGTGCAGGTCGACTCTTCTCTCCCAAGACAGGAAGGCTGAGGGCGGAAAGAGGAGGGCAGTGTGTGCTGAACGCACTTCCCCCTCACCCCAACACCAGGCTCAACCCCGAGGCGGGGGGGACAGAATCAGAAATCTCAGATAAGGGGCACCTGTTAAGCGGCTCTTGATTTCCGCTCAGGTCAAGATCTCAGGGTCCTGGGATCGAGCCCCGCATCTGGCTCTGTGCCCAGTGGGGAGTCTGCTGGAGATTTTCCTTCTCCCTCTGCCCTTCCCCCTGCTCTCCTTCTCTCTCAAATAAATAAAAAGAAAAGGAACGCATCTTTTGGTCCAGAATCTCTGTGATGTTAATTTCATGGATCAACATGGCTAGACCACAGGACGGAGTTGTTGGTCAAACATGATTCTAGATGTTGCTGTGGATTCTAGATGTCTGTAGATCTTTTTTTAAGTTTTATTTATTTGAGAGAGACAGACAGACAGAGAGTAGGGGGTGGGAGGGGCAGAGGCAGGGGAGAAGCAGGCTTCCCCGCTGAGCAGGGAGCCCGCCAAGGGGCTCGATGCCGGTCTGAGCGGAAGGCAGATGCTTCACTGACTGAGCCCCCCAAGTGCCTAAGTCCGTGGACTTTGAGTAAAGCAGACGGCTCTGCACACAGGAGGTGGGCTCGTCCCATCACAGGGAGCCCCAAACAGGAAGGCGGGCCTCCCCCATGCGCGGAGCAGCTCTGGCCGCAGCCGGCAGCCTTTGGTCTGAAATAGCAACTCCTGCTCCAGTCCCCAGCCTGCCGCCCTACCCTGCAGATCTGGGACCCGCTAAGCCTCGCCAGTCGCATGAGCCAATTTCTTAAAATAAATCTCTCTCTCTCTCTCAATATACGTACATATTTATTTATATATACACACACATCCTGTGGGTTCTATTTCTCTGGAGAGCCCTGACTAATACAACCTATAAATATGCATGTGCCATATTTACCCTCACTGAAGACTTCCCAGTGCAAAAAAAAAAAAAAAAAAAAGGCTTAATATTATGATGTGCGCAATTTGTGGCTGTTGCTCGTTCTTCCTCAGTCCACGCAGAAGGCGGGGGTGATAAATTATTATCAGCATCAGCAGCACTGACTTCCCGCCCCGATGTGGCGGGACCCCGGCCACCAGCACCGAGTGGTTAAACAGCGGGGTTGGCAATCCTGGCCTCCGAGCCCGGAGCGCGGCCTTCAATCATGTCAGCGCAGATACAAGGAGACGTTTTGTTCGCTAGTTCCTGACCAGGAGATAGTATATCAGAATTTTAAAAGAAAACTCATGTACGTGGTAAAAAAAAAAAAAAATCCAATGGTAACAAGCGGTACCGAATGAAAAGTCTCCGAGTGAGAACAGCTCAGATGATAAGGGGGGGCGGTGGGCAAGACACTTGCTTTTTCTTTTTTTTTTTTTTTTTTTTGGTTGGTCTCTGCCCCCAGCTCCTGACACAGGGCTCTCGAAACCCTCGTCATCTCCCGGGGGGCACGAGTAGCTTTCCTTCCACTGAGCTGGGCTCCCCGGTGGCTGCTGGTGGGGGCCGAGCCGTGAGTGGGGGCTTGGAGTTTGCAGCCCGCCCCTCCTTGCCCCCCATTCTCTCGAGAAGGGAGAAGGTCTGAAAATAGACTTAGTGATCCATCAGGCGTAGGTGACGAAGCCCCATCCAAATCCCGGTAGTGTGGGGTCTGGGCGGTTTCTAGCTGGGTGACTCACAGCCCCGTCCCCCGGGGCAGGAGATCCCCCCTACATCTCCTCACTGGCGAGTCATCTGCATCCATCCTTTATGATATCCTTTAATAAAATGGTAAGCGTACGTGTTTCTCCGGGGTCTGTGAGCTGCTCTAGCAGATTAATCCACCCTGAGAAAGGGGGCAGCAGGAACCTCCAATTTGCTGTATCAGACAGCAGCTGTGGGTGAGCTGGGAACCCACCTAACTTGCGATGGTTTCTGGAGCGGGGGCCAGTCTGGTGGGCCTGGGCCCTTAACCTGTGGGATCTGACGGTATCTCCAGGCAGATCTTGTCAGATTTGCCTCGATCCTGGGGAAACCCTGGAATCACCCATTTCCCCAAGGAGCCCTCCTTCCTTTTTGGGCAGATGGCATTTAAAAGGCAAGAGCTGCACACTGGGCGTGTTCATCGTTAATGGGGCTACTATGGGTTGAATTGTATCCCCCCAGAAGATATGTTTAAATCCTAACCGTCACCCCCCCCATACTTCTGAATGTGACCTTATGTGGAGATAGGGTCTTTGCAGACATAATCAGTTAGGATGAGGATGACCTCATCCTAACTGAATATGGGATTAGGGTGAGGTCCTGATCCAGTGATCCGAGTCCTTATAAAAAGGCCCGACGAGCACACAGCGCACACCGACGTACATCTGCTCGTATTTCCGTAACATCAGTACCTGTGGGAGACCGGGATCCACGCTGACGCGTTCAGTTCTAATCCAACGCCACCGAATTCTAATTTCCTCCCTTTCCGTGTTTATAAATCCCTTCTCCAAGAATGAAAATGCCAGCTCCCGCTCTCCGCTGCGCCATCCCACACTGGATCGCCGTCCCCCACCCTCCCTCCCACGGACGCCCCTGCCTCTGCCGCCCCTGCTCGGACCAGCCCCCCTCCCTGCCCCGGGCCATCCGACCAGCCCCCCAGCCTCCAGCACGGACCCCCGTCGGGGTCCCTTCTCACCCCCCTGAGCTCCAACAGCCGCCCACGCGGGATCGGACTGCTTGTTTTCAAACTTGGCATAAACAGCGTACTGTGTATCTTCTTCTGCAATCTGCTTTTTCCACTCGCCATCATGTGTGTGAGACTCATCCCGATGCGTGTAACTTGAGCTCACGCATTTGCGCCACCAGGGGCCCGCCTCCGGTAAGGGACACTGGTCGTTCGCAGGCTCCTGCCAGGACGTTCTCGTGCCGGTCTCCTGGCGTGCGCCCCGGGACGAGTTTTTCTAGAGCACGTCTTTAGGGATGGATTCGCCCCGTCCCAGAGCGTGGGCATCCCCGCCTTTACTAGGTAATCCTGAAACATTTCCCAAAGGGGCCTGCTGGTTCTCTCCTGGGTCCCCCCGACCGCGGACTGTGGGTGGAGTTCCTGCTGCCCACCTCCTCGGCGACCCCGGACGCCTGTGACCATTGTCGACTTCGTGGTCTGCACGCACGGGGCTGACGACCGGCACGGGCTGTCTCAGCCACCGTTCCCACCGCCTCCGAGGGAGGCGCCCCTCGCCATGGGGCAGAGGGCCAGCTGCCCACCCCGAGCCCATCCTTCCTTCTTCCCCGGTTCCTGCATCGTACGTAACAGAGGTTAGCGCCGCAAGCGTGGCGGCCAGCCCGGCCACGCTCCCGAGTCTCCTGTGACTCAGGTCTTGGCAACGAAACGTAAGCAATGCTGATGTGTGGCATTTCCAAGTATGGGTCTCAAAACATCGGGCCTCTGGCTCGTCCTGCTTCTTGCCAGCCGGAAGGCCCACGTGACTGCGAGCTTGCTTCAACCACACAAATAATGACGCTGATCTGCAGGGAGCGGAGCAGCGGGAGGGAAGACCCCGCGGCCCCAGGTGACCGCGTGGACCAGGGCTGCCCACCGCTCTGGACCGGAAACGCCCTTCGCCCGGAGCCGGTGCACCCCTGGGTTTCTTGGATGTGAAGCGTCGTCATCACCCCAATATATTCCACCGCCAGAACCCCCCATGCCCACCCCCGAGGGGCTGTGGGAGTTCTCCAGGGACAAAGTCCCACGTCACGCCGTGTCCACACTAAGTGAAGCCTTGAAAGCCTGCACCCCCCTCCTCCACGTGTGGGCGTTTCTAGAACTCGCAAATTCTTTCAACCCCCCCCGGAATATTCCCAAGATGATCATGGAAGGAAAAAGTGGGGGGCTGCTTGTCTGTGGCTCTCCTCCCCCCTCAGCAGCCCCCCCTTGCTGGTCTTCAGTGAAGAGATAGGCTTTTCATGTACACTGTATTTTTTTTTTTTAAAAACTGACGTTGTCTTTCTATAATTAGCTCACAAAATGGTTAAGTCAGCACCGTGCCCCTTTCTGACTTTGTTCCGGAGAGTTGGGCAACGTTCTCCAGACCGTCCTTCATGTCAAGAAAAATGTAGGGCACGGTGACGGATGGTGGCAGGTTGGAACCCAGGAGACAACGAGGTAAGACTCGGTGTTCACCTCGGCAGCTTTTAAAAATGGCATAAAACAACCTCCTGGCAATGGTGACCGCATGCCGCCAATCGCAGAGTTTGTTCAGATCGGTTTTATGTACTTGAGGTAAAAAAGGGTAAGGTCAAGGTTGTCCTAGGTGGGCAGAGGGACAGACAGGGCTTGGAGGGCATCTGGCTGCCTGAGAGCAGCCCTGAGCGTGGGCTCTGAGGCCGGACATTCCCGACCAGAGCTGTTCCGGGCGCTCACCTCCTCTAGAAGTTTCTCCGCGGACGCCCACGAGACCCACGCGTTCGCGGATATGAAACACTGAGACGTGTGCGATTGGGTCTATGCTAACCGAGCATAGACGCTATATAATCGGCGCTAACCGAGTAACTGGAGGGCAGAGAGACGGGCCCCCGCCAAGTCACAGAAGACCCTTCGGAGCCGTACCTGGCATCCTTGCCGCCCGCGCTGGGCTCGGAGCCGCCGTGGCCACTCCTGGGTCCCGGGGCGTCGTCCTGCGGACTCCTGGCCGTCCGTGTGTGTGCGGGGACGCCGGGCCTTCCTCAGCTTCGCACACGGGCTTGTTCTTTCTTGTTCACTCTGGTGGTGAGTGGGAGGATGGCAGGTTTCGTCATGACGGCTTTTTTCTTTCCCCCTGGCCAGCAGTCTAGTCTTTACCCCGTGTCTTACCACCGCAGCGCGTCTACAGGTAGGTCAGCGCCCCACCGACGCAATCCGCAAGCTTTACTCGCCTTAAGGACCAATGATCTTGGGGCGCCCGGGTGGCTCTGCCGGTGAAGTGTCTGCCTTCGGCTCAAGTCATGATCCCGGGGCCCTGGGATCGAGCCCCGTGTCCGGCTGCCTGCTCAGCGGGAAGCCTGCTTCTCCCTCTGCCCCTCCGCCTGCCTTGTGCTCTCTCTCTTGCTCACTCTCTCCCTCTCTCAAAATAAATAAAATCTTAAAAAAAAAAAAAAGAACCAATAATCTCCCCCAACAATCAAATTTTTACTCAAACTCTTTATACAATAATTTACTCTTTTATTACATTTGTTTTTTCTGATTATTAAGTAATACATGCTTGTTTTAGAAAATGTGGAAATACAGAAACGTATAAAGAAGAAAGTTAGAATCTTCCGTAATTCCACCGCCAACCGCGGCTAATCGCTCGTCACGTTCTACCCTCGAAACACTGAACCTTAGCTCACTGGAACTTCTCAAACCTAGCCAGAGGCCGTCTTTCTTCAAAGCCTTCATGTCTTTTCCACAGAATAGAAAACAGGAACATATAACATAAAAAACATACTCAAACAGAATGAGGTTTCTTTACAAAGTAGTTTCCTATAAAATCATTTTTTCAGATGCCTAGCAGTCAGAGACTCGAAAACAGGCTCTCGAGCATTTATTAAAATAAGAAGAAGAGTAGAAAGGACAAGGGGCTCATCTCCAGATGCCCCCCCGACTCCTCGTGCTGCCGGGGGCAGGGTGCCCGCCTTTCCTGCGAACCGGAGGTTTCTCGGTCTTAGGGGCTGGAGCGAGGCGGCGAGGGAGCGCCTGGGAGGGGATCTGGGGTGAGGAGAAGAGGAGGCAGAGTGAGCCTCCCCCGCCACCGCGGAAAGCCACCGAGCATAAGGGGCCACGGTCACTCAGCAGAGGGGAGAGACCAGGAAGCAGGGGCCGGGCAATGGAGAATGGAGCCAGCCGGGACCGGTCAGCGAGAGCCCCGGCATGCCCCCGTCCCTGCCCCACTATCCCTCACCTCTTTCCGGGGGGTCTCACCCAAGCGGGAGTCTGTGGTCCTTCTGGGGACGTTATCCCCTCGGCTGTCGGTCCTGCCACACGAACGGAGGGATGAGGATGGGGAGCTGCCCCCCCGCCCCACTCCCCAATCTGTCTCTGGGCAGAAGAACCAACGAGACGGACCTGGGGATCACACAGGAGGAGACCTGGCGGGCTCGCTAGGGAGTTATACTAGGAGCTCGCAGTCCTAGATTCTGAGTTCTGAGCCGCAGGGTGAAGAGCAGAAAACTAAGGTAGGAGGATGTGAGGACACGGAGGTGGTGTTTACAGGTGGGGAAACGGACGCTAGAAAGGAAGAGACCAGAGAGAGGCGGGAGCCGCGGGGGCAGAGGAAGAGAGGAGACCGTGGGCCCACCGCGCTCCGCGCTTCCTTCCCCGGGAAAGAACAACGGACGCCTCTGCGTGGCTCCGTGGGCCTCCCCCTGGCCCCCCCCGCCCTCCAGGCTGGTACCTGCCGTGTTCCTGCCTCTTCAGGTAGAGCAGCAGGTCCTCGGCGGGCAGCGCCCCCCAGCCCCGAGCCTGGTACAGTCGTAGGAGCTGAGACACGTCCATCAGCCGCCCCGCGGGAGCCGGCCCGTCTCCGCCTGGGAGGCGCATGGGGAACCCAGAAGGGCCTTCAGCCCCGGGCACCGGCTCCGCACCCACGACCTCCCCGTGTCCGCGCTGGGAAGCCACGGCCCGCGTACCCCTCTCCGGGGAGCCGCCGCTGGGACCGCTGCTCTGCGAGTGGCTTGAGGGAGGCTCGTGCACCCGGAAAAGACTGGACGCCATGGCCAGGGGCACTTTGGTTTTATGAACGGGGGGTGGGAGGTGCGGCCCGTGCGGGGCTTCCTCCCAGGACGGGGCAGCCAGCGGCCCTAGCGAGGAGGAGCAGGGCTGAGAATCAGGAAACGGGGCAAGGGCCAAGGCCGCCCCACCACCCGGCCCTCGCGAGGCTTTCCGACCTTTGCCAGCTCCCGAAGGTCAGCTCCGCCCTCCCCACGCCCGGCCCCAGCCTTCTTCAGAGTCGGCCCTCACCAGACTTCGGGGGCAACAAATCAACAGAGGGGGCCTCGCTGTTCTGGGGCACCGTCTCCAGCAGCTGCGGGGACAAGACAGTAAGGTTCCCTGGGGACTGATAAAGAGAGACACCTGGGTCTGGGAGGGAGGCAGAGGCCGGGGAAGTTCCAGAAGGGGCTTCTGAGGCAGGGATCAGAGAGACTGGGACAGAAGCACCAGTCCTCAAAGGGGGTGCAGCCGCAGGAGGAGAAAATGCAGAAGGGGAGGAGGAGGTGAGGTGGGATGGGCGGGCCCTCTCTTACCTGCTGCAAAAAGTGCTTGAGGCCCTCGAGCTGGGAGGGGGGTGGCAGGGCCTGCTTGAGCAAGCTGTCCCCGTCGGAGCCAGGATCCTCCTCAGGGAAGGGCCGCTCCGGCCTGTGGTCAGGGTGGAAGGCCCCGGCTGGAAAGGGAAACAGGGCCGCGTGTGTGTCGTAGGGGAGGGGAGTCCTCCCCAAACCAATGCCCCGAATCCCCGAAGAGGCCTAGTAACGACCGCAGGGGCAAACCAGCTGGGAGGAGGGGAGGGTCGGAGTTTACGGCCGCTGGAGAGAGGAGGCTGAGTTCTGAAAAGTGTGGGCAGGAGGGGAAGGCGCTGCTGCGGAGACTCTAAGCAAAGAAATCCCACCATAAGCTCCCTAAGGAACAGAAATGTTCGGAATGGCCTGGAACTGAGGGACACGTTTGGCCCTCACCGGACATGGCCTCGTTTGAACTAGGACTACTTATTTTCACAGCCGTCCCTCCTTCCTCACCGGACCGGGGCAGTCAGGTCTGCGCCACAGAGCGCTGCCGTCCGCCCAAGTCCCCGCTGACCCAGCCCGGAGACGCCCCCGCAGCCCAGGAACGGTGGCCGGCCCGTCGGGGCGCCTCTCCCTGAACTGGACCCGAGACGCAGACGGCGATGTCTCTCTACGGCTGTCCGGAGCACCGGCTGGAAGCAGCGTCACAGCTGGCCCGACGGCCGAGGTGCCGAGAGCCAGGACTAGGGGAGCCTGGTCTCCAGAGGAAGGGGCCGCGCGGGGAGAGGCGGCGTCAGGAGCCCCCAGGCCCCCACGTGCGCTCGGGAGGGTGCTTCGGTCCCTTCTCATCCAGCCCGGGGACGTCAGACTCCCACGAGCTCTCGCTCCCTCATCCCTGCTGCTCGCACCTCGGGTCACGGAGCCGGACGGCTGGGAGGCCAACCGCCGGAGCCCCACACAGAAAGGCGGTCAGGGCGCGCCCCCAGTTACCCGAGGATGAGGTGAGCTTGGGCTCCAGCGGCTGGAAGGAGTGCTGGCTCTGGAAAGAGGGGCCCAGCAGGAGGCTGAGGTCCGGGGAGGGGCTGCAGAGAGCAGGCGGCGGCCCTCCGAGCGACTCGTCCCTGCCTTCCCGGCTCTGCTGCAGTGCGGGCTTCAGGGCCACGGCCACGGGAGGCAGAGGCCACAGCCTCCGCTCCCCCTTCTCCGGCTCCTGAGGCCCAGGGCTGGAGGGGCTGGCGGCGGGACCCTGGGCACAGAGGAAGGAAGGACGATCACGCCCTGTGCCCGTGAAGACGCGAGACAGGGCACAGACGCCTTGATTGTAAGTTTAAGACGACGGTGAGCAGAGAGCCCTTGGGAGGGGGTCTGGTAACACCTATCACCTTCCAACCAACTTTACGATGCTTACTTTCGACCTCACGATTCCATCTCCAGAAGGCTTGCACGGAGACATGTGTGAATGATATTTACACCAGCTCTGGGCGTGGAAGCAGGCTCGAGAGGGCGACTTTGATGGCCGCGAATACACACTTGGTGAAATGAGAAGGCGTGCGGCCGGGCGCGGGAGGCCAGCCCTGGGGCCGGGCGTGCGCGAGGCGCGGGGGGCCGCTTCCGGGCAGAGTGCCCAGAGCCTACGGGGCGGGGACGACGGACAGCGCGTCCCACCGCACACCTTTTCGAACTGTTTGGGTTTCCCTTTTTACCACATGCACGTTATCATCTATTCCAAACGAGATTTTAGCTTAAAATAAAAACTGAAGAATTACAGGCAGGAAGTGGAAGATGCCATCGGAACGGCGAGGGGGGAGACCCCTCTGGGGCTGGGGGAGGAGAGCAGCCCCCCCCCCCCCGGCCGGGCCCCGCCTGGGTGAGCGGTGACCACGGCAAAAAGACTTCCTTCTTCGTCAAGGAAGCAAACGGGGTCGTTTCCCCCTAGTGCAGGTGCTAGGACGGACCTCAGGACCAGCCGAGTCCGAGGGGTGATGCCTACCGGGGGGTTCGCGGGCAAGGTGGGGGCGCTGAGCAGCTGGTTCGCCTCCTCCCAGTGGGCGTGCAGCATGGCCCGGAGTCTCTCCACCAGCTCGGCCCGCAGCTCCTCCAGCTGCTGGCGGCCGCTCTGCAGGTCGCGCACCCTCGCCTGCTCTCGGGCCAGCCTGGGGGAAAGACGGCGGGGGGCACGGATGGCCTCTGGGGAAGCAGGCGCCCGAGACTCGGAGACGTGCCGGGGCCCCTGCGGACGTGGCCAGGCCCACGGAGGGGGCAGCCCCCTGCCGTTCCCGGTTTGGGCTCCACGCCCGAGGGACAGGGACAGAGGCCTGAAAGGGCCGCCGCAGGGACCCGGACCTGAGCTCGTAGTCCTGCACCACCTGCTGCTGCCTTTCCTCTCGCTCCGCCATTTCCACCTTGAACTGAGCCAGCTGAGTGGACAGTTCCTGCTGGTGCTGCCCATTCAGGTCCTGCAGCTGCTTCCTAGGAGGACACGGGCGAGGACGGAGCACTGAGTCTGGAGGCCACAGTCATCAGAGGGGAAAGGGCCAGAAGGGGTGCCTGTGACGGCGGGAGCGCCAGCCAGCCTGGCCAAGGCCCAGCGGGGCTCAGGAAGGAGGGACCGAGCGGGTGTCCGAGGACGGGGTCCCCAGGGGCAGAGACTGCGGTGAGGATGTATGGGACAGTGACTTGCTCAAGAAGCGTTTCCAGAAAACACCGGTAGGGGAGAGGGGATGCGGGAGGTGGGCCTGGGAGGGGCAGGGGAGGGGCAGCTCCGAGAGCACACGGGTCACAGCTCAGCGCTGTCTCCGGCGGAGCGGCCGACACGTCGGGGAAGCGCAGGACCTGTGGTGCTCCCGCAGGGACGCGGCCTGCCGAAGGCTGCTCTCCTGGGCCTGCGCCAGCCGCTCGGTCACCTGCTGCTCCAGCCGCACCGCCAGCTCCGACTCCAGCTGGATCCGCTGGCTCTCGGAGCGCGCCTGGGGGCGAAGGGAGGCCAGCTAACGGCTCCGCGGGGCTTGGGCCGAGGAGGGAGGACGGGAGGCAGACAGAACCGCCAGCACACCCCCCACCCCACCCCCGCCAAGCGAAGGGAGGAAGAACAAGAATTCCACCGCAAGGAGGGAAAGGAGGCTCCCAGGCGGGGCTCCGCACTTCACACCCGCACGAAAGGATAGTGACAATGGACAAAAGAAAGATCTATGTAGCCTAAAGCAGGGGAAGGTCGGAGGAGCCCATCTCTAGGACGCGCAGCAGACGTCCCTGTCCCCTCCGCCTAAAGCAGGGTCGGGCCGCATCCTAGGCTCCTTCCTCAACTCACTGTCCTTCTGCATCTCACCGAAACCCGCCTGCTCCTCCCAGGCGTTCACCGCAAAGAACTGAGCTTCCAAATCCCAGGGATGATTCCTCCGTCTTTGTCTTATGGGGTCCCGCCTGCCACACCGGCCGCCCGCGTCCCTCACCCCTGCCCCGCCGCCAGCTCTGGACCTCGCACCCCCTGCTCCCCCTCCAAGTGCCCGGAGGGGACAAGTGCTTTCTCAAGCTGTGTCCTCAGTCTGCTCTCTGACCCTGTACGAACATTCCGGGTCATGGATGCTTTGACCCTGTTTAATAACCATGAAGCATTCAGGCTATGGTTTTCCTTATGCTTTACACCTTAAAGCGCTTCCTAAATCTCTCTCTCTCTAGCTGGACTTTAAGCCCACACACCCAGAAGCCTCCTGAATGAGGGTACTTGGCTATACCTCAAATAAAACACATTCAAGGGGCGCCTGGGTGGCTCAGTGGGTTAAGCCTCTGCCTTCAGCTCAGGTCATGATCTCAGGGTCCTGGGATCGAGCCCCGCATCGGGCTCTCTACTCAGCAGGGAGCCTGCTTTCCGCCTCCCCCCCTCTCTCTGCCTACTTGTGATCTCTGTCTGTCAAATAAATAAAATCTTTAAAAAAACCTTCAAAATTGAGCTCATTTGGTGTATTACACTCGAACCTTCTCCTCCTATGCTATTTCTTGCCTTAGTTCACGGCGCCGCTCTCCATCACAGCACCCACGCAATCTGAAACCCAGAGTCATCCCTGACTCCTGCTTCCTTCTCCTTCCAAATGGTCCTTCCGTTCTACTTCCTTAACATCTCCTGAATTTACTCCTCCACTCACGACTGTGCTAATTCAATACTATGTCACTTCTACTTGATCTTCTGGCCTCTCTTCTACCCTCCACCCTCTCTCACCTTGGCCCCAGTAGATCCTCCACTTTGTGCCTGAGTGAATATTCTAAAATACAAATGTGCTCAATTTTTGCCCTTGTTTCAAACCGTCCAAAGGCCCCCGCTGCCTTTAGAATGATGTTCTGGCTGCCTGAAAGAGCTTACACGGCTACCCCCCCCCCCAGCCCCTCTCTCCCGTCATACTAAACCCTTCGCTAGTACACCAATGTTGGTTTTTTTTTAATTTTGTAAAAATCATGGTAGAAGAAACCACATAATATAAAATTTACCTTCTTAACCATTTCTAAGTATGCAGTTGAGTAGTGTTAACCGTATTCACATCAGTGTGCAGATCTCTAGGACTTTTCATCTTATAAAATTAAAACTCTATACGCACTGAACCGCCGCTCCCCATTTCCTCCCGCTCCAGGCCCATTCTGACTTCTGCTTCCCGATACTGACTACTCTAGCCAGTTCAATACCTACATTTTCCTAGTGCAAAAGTTAAATATCCACTCCCTCTGAGCCAGTGACGGCACTTTAAGGAATCTATACTACAGAACGGGCGCCCAAGATTTACGTACAACGATGCTCGCTGCAGCACTACTTTTAATAGTGAAAAAATTGGTGTCCGTGTACATTTCTCATCGAAAGGAAAATGCTTAAGAAAACTATAACCCAGCCATTCACTGCGACGTTATACAAGTCTTCAAAATCGCGATGTCCATTATCTAGATGTACTGGGCGTATGGGAGGTGGAAAGATGTTTATGTTTAGAGATAACGGTGACAGGTTGCAGCAAATGTATATATTTTTTTAAAGCAGCAACCCACAGGGGCGCCTGGGTGGCTCGGTCGGTTAAGGGTCCGACTCTTGGTTTCGGCTCAGCTCGTGATCTCAGGGTCCTGGGATTGAGCTCCGCACCAGGCTCCGCACTCAGCAGGGAGTCTGCCTGGGACTCTCTCTCCCTCTCCCTCTGCCCCACCCGCTCCTTCTCTCTCTCTCTCCCTCCCTCAAGTAAATAAATACATCTTTAAAAAAAAAATAATTCAGCAACCCACAAACTCAAATGAAAAGATCCTGAAAGGACACACACAAAGGGGTGTGGTAAGAAAGGCAACCAAGACTTTCTATTTCTGTACTATTCAAACTTGCCTAACAGGTAACTTTTATATCGTACAAGTATTTTTAAAACTTCTTTAGGAACCACCCAACCATGCTGATGTTGGCTCCCTTCTTTGTCCCTGATATTTACCTCCAACAAATTCACTTTGATTGAAGTATGCATGTTGTAATTTCTAAAGTAACCCCTAAACAAGCAGAAAACTTTAAAACTAGCTGACAAAAGAAAGAAAATGAGAAAAAAGTAATGAATCTAAAAGGTGACAAGGAGAGAAAAATAGACATTAAGTACATAAGACAAAATAAAATCCAAAGTTAAAACATAGATCCAACCATAAATACATAAACTGAATGTAAAGGAATTTGATGCTCCAATTAAGAGACAAATACATAAAGGCTGAAAGTCAAGATTACAAAACTATTTGCCAGGCAAGCTCTACTTTAAGGAAAAAGCTTTAAAAATATTTTTGAAAAGGCTGGTGTAAGCTTAGTAACATTATAATATATTATCAGGCAAAAATTGATTCTAAGGTAAAAGGCGTGAAGAAATAAAGAGTCACCTCATATGGATAAACCATCCAATTTACCAGGGAAGATGTAGCAATTTTAAAATTTACATGCGCTTAACAACAGCCTTGAAATGTATAAAGCAAAAATTGACAGACTACAGGAGAAATAGAAAAATCCACATTCAGTGAGATTTTAACGGAAAAAAAATCAATAAGGAAACAATGATTTAAATAGCGCAATTAAACTCGACACACATAGAGACACATATATATGACACAACAACCGTAAGATACATATTTTTAAGCACACATGAGACTCTTAGAATAATGGACCATATATCAGAACAAAAAATAAGTATCAAAAAATTTCAAAGAATTTAAGTAACAAAAATAGTATATTCTCGCACATCTACAAGAAACTCTCCAGTGATGGGGGCGGGGGGAAGGGAGGCGGGACAGGGAGGTGCCGCTAAACGGACAAATGTTCCAAAATGTCAACTGGTTAATCTAAGTGTCATTCATTATACTATTCATGCAACACTTTGTTAAGAGAGAAATATTTCAAAACAAAAAGTTGTGTGGAATACACTTAAGCAATTTTTTTTTAAAAGACCATACTCTCTAATCATAAAGTTAAGCTATAAATCAATAATAAAAACATAAGTAAAGGGGTGCCTGGGTGGCCCAGTCAGTTAAGTGGCTGCCTTCGGCTCAGGTCATGATTCGAGGGTCCTGGGATCAAGCTCCGCATTGGGCTCCCTGCTCATGGGGGAGTCTGCCTCTCCCTTTGCCCCACCCCCCATGCGTGCGCATGTGCGTGTGCGCTCTCTCTCTCTCTCTCTCAAATAAATAAATAAAATCTCAAAAAAAAAAAAAAAAAGTAGAGGGGCACCTGGCTGGCTCAGTCGGTAGAGCATGCAACTCTTGGATCTCAGGGTTGTGAGTTCAAGCCCCACATTGGGTGTGGAGGTTACTTAAAAATAAAATCTTAAAAAAAAAAAAAAAAAAAGAGGAAAAAGATTTGACAGGAACATATCTTGTGGAAGCCCAGACATTGGGGTTACTAATCAAAGACATTATATCAACAGTCTTAAATATGCTCAATGAACTATCTGAACAACAAACTGAAAATCAGAACAATGTATGAACAAATATGGGTGCCTGGGTGGCTCAGTGGGTTAAAGCCTCTGCCTTCGGCTCAGGTCATGATCTCAGGGTCCTGGGATCGAGCCCCACATCGGGCTCTCTTCTCAGCGGGGAGCCTGCTTCCCCCTCTCTCTCTGCCTGCCTCTCTGGCTACTTGTGATCTCTCCTGCCAAATAAATAAATAGAATCTTTTAAAAAAATGTATGAACAAAAAGAAAACATCAATAGAGACATAAATTAGAAAAAAGAACCAAATAGAAATTTTGGAGCTATAAAGTACAATTGATGATATGAAAATTTCACTAGGTACCACTACACACCCCTATTTCACTATATACCCGTATTGAAATAACCAAAATCCAGAACACGGACCACAACAAATGTTGGAGAGAATGTGGAGCAACGGGAACGCTCATTCGTTGCTAATGGGAATGACTCTGGAAGACATCGTGGTGGTTTCTGACAAAACAAAATGTACTCTTACTGCACGATGTAGCAACCACGCTCCTTGGTTTTACTCACACCAAAACCTGCACGTGGCTGTTTATAGCTTTATTCTTAACTGTCGGAAATTAGAAGCAACCAAAGTGTCCTTCAGTAGTGCACGGCTAAATAGTGGCACATCCAGACGGTGGGATATGTTATTTAACACTAAAAAGAAAGGAGTTATCAAGCCATGGAAAGACACGGAGGAAACGTAAATGCCTATTACCAAGTGAGAGAAGTGAGTTTTAAAAGGCTACATATTGTAGGATTCCAACTATATGACATTCTGGAAAAGGCAAAACTACGGAGACAGTAAAAAGACCAGTGGTTGTCAGGGATTAGAGGGAGGAAGGAATGAACAGGCAATGCACAAAGGATTTTTAAAGCAGTGAAACTGAGTGCGACGCTATAAAGGTGGATACGAGTCATTATAAATTTGTCCAAACCCATAAAACGTACAACAGCGAGAGGGAACCCTAATGTAATCTACGGACTCTAGGTGATAATGATGTGTCGGTGTGGGTTCATCAATTGTAACCAACGTTCTACCTGGTGGGGGATGTTGGTAATGGGGGCAGCTCTGTGTCTGTGGAGGTAGGGGGTATATGGGAAATCTCTGTACCTTCTGCTCACTTTTGATCTGAACATAAAACGGCTCTAAAAAATAAAGACTATTGAAAAAATTCACCCAAGGGGCTCAATGGCAGAGTTCAGCAGGAAGAAGAAAGGGCCAAGGAACTAGAGGATAAGCAACAGAAATTATCCAATCCAATGGGCAACAAGAAAAAGCAATAAAAAAAGATGAACAGAACCTGAGGGACCTGTGGGACATCCTACCAACAGATGCATTAGCAAAGTCCCAGAATGACAAGAGAGAGAGAAAGAACAGAAAAAAAATATCTGAAAAAAAAAACAGCCAAAAACTTCCCAAATTTGATAAAAGACATAAATCTACCCATCCCCAAAACTCAACAATCTCTAAACAGAATAAGCTAAGGGAGATCCACACTGCGACACGTCACAGTCATACTGTCAAAAGCCAAACACAGAAGGGCACGTCGGTGGTTCAGTCGGTTAAACGGCCAACTTTGACGTTGGCTCAGGTCACGATCTCAGGGTCCTGGGACTGAGCTTGCGCTGGGCTCCGAGTCTGCTTGCGCTGGACACAGAGTCTGCTTGTCTCTCTCCACCTGCTCCTCCCCTGGCTCATGTGTGCGTGCTCTCTCTCACTCTCAAATAAATAAATAAAATCTTTTTTTTTTAAGGTTTTGTTTATTTATTTATTTGACAGAGAGAGAGAGAGAAATAGCGAGAGAGGGAACACAAGCAGGGAGTCGGAGAGAGAGAAGCAGGCTTCCCACTGAGCAGGGACCCCGATGCGGGGCTCGATCCCAGGACCCTGCGATCATGACCTGAGCTGAAGGCAGAGGCTTAACAACTGAGCCACCCAGGTGCCCCTAAATAAATAAAATCTTAAAAAGAAAAAAAAAAAAAAGGCCAAATACAGATAAAGGAGCAAGAGAGAAGCACCTCGCCCCTTACGATCGCGCCAGTTAGTAAGACTAACTGCCAATTTCTCGTAAGAAGTCATGGACGCCAGAAGATAGTAGAATGACACATTTCAAGGGCTGAAAGAAAATCAACTGTCAAGTGAAACAAAACATAAAAACCTTCAAGAACGAAGAAGAAATTAAGTCATTCTCAGCTAAACAAAAGCTAAGAGCATTCATTTCTAGGAGACCTGACCTACCAAAAAATGCCCAAGGGAGTCCTGCAGGCCAGTAACCTAAAGCCATACGAAGAATAAAGAACACCAATAAAGGTTACTCCGTAGGTAAATCCAGAAGCCTGTATCATCGTAGTTTCAGTCTGTAATTCCTTTCTTCCTATAGGATATAAAAGGCAGCTGCACCAAGCAATCCTGATAAATCTGTGTCAGTAACACTACGAAAGTGGAGAGACACAGATGTATATGAACAGTGGCTGCACACTGTTGAAACTAAAGTTGTGTCATTCAAACCAGATGACCGTTATTTTAAGACGTTAATTGTGATCTCAAGGGAATCATTGAGAAAATAACTTTAAAAATGTACAGAAAAGGAAAAATGAAGAGAATCAAAAACGGTACATGAAATATTGATGAAATAACCCAAAAAGGCAGTAATGGAGCGACTGAAAAACAGAAACAAGTAAGACGTACGGAAAACAAATAGTTAAATGGCAGAAATCAGTCCTTCTTCGACAGTAATGACTTTAAATGTAAATGGATTAAACTCTCCAATTAAAAGGCAGAAATTGGCAAAATGGATTAAACAGCAAAACAAAACACCATCCCCTATATGTGGTCAACAAGAGACTCACTTTAGATACAAAGACACAAAAGCCTGTTAAGTAAAAGGATAAAAATAGACAACCCACGCAAATAGCAACCAGGAGAGCTAGGGTGGGGGCTAGATTATCATTAGACAAAATAGATTTAAAGCCAAAAAAGGTTATATCAAGAAGACATGGCAATATAGACATCTACGTACCTAGTGGAGCCCCAAAATATATGAAGACAAAATGGACAGACTTGAAGGGAGGCATGGACAGCCCTGCAGTAACAGCTGGAAATATCAACACCTCCCTTTCGATAGTGGACGGAACAATAAGGAAATCGACGACGCGAATAACACTAAAGCTAGGCAGTACTGCGAACAGACAAAAATCCTTGCCTTCGAGAAATCCACAACATTTTAAAAGGTGCAGAATGGAGCATATTCGGAGAAAAATTCAAATGGGGAAGGGGAACGGGGATCGTCAGAGGCTGCGAATCTTACTCAGTGGGGCTGGGGGAGACGTCCCTGCAAAGATGGCACGGAGTCAGGAATCGTTCAGTCCCTCGACAATCATCTGTCACACTACCTCAAGGACGGGGGTGCTAGATAAACCCCCCCTCTAGCTGGTGGCTCCCCGTTGGCCGGGACGGTTCCCAGCTCCCAGCCCCCGCAGAAGGGCTGCTGAGTAGACTCCGTGCGCACACGCGCATGCACGCACAGACACACACACACCCAGCGAGCACCAGTCCGGGAGCACTGCTACGGGGCTGTACTGACATCTCTACCCTCCGTCCTCCACAAGCAGTTAGTTCCCACGTGGTGAGTCCACCATTACCGCGGGCTCGGGGAGAAGTAAAAGGAGTGTCTTCTTCCCCACACTGGCCTGGCTAACCCAGACACTGGGTGCGTCCCCTTATGTGCATCATTAATGAGGAGTCACTCAGGCTGACTTGCTCTGGGAACCTCATCGGTGTGCCCTTACTGCACAATTTACACACACAGCAGTTCCCCTCTCCATGGTTTTGCTTTCGGCTGTTTCGGTTATCCGCGGTCAACCGTGGTCCTGAGCAGGCGATGCCCCTTCTGACGCAGGAAGGTCAGGAGCAGCCTAACGCCGCCATGTCACGTGCCTGCACCCCTCGCCTCCTCCACCCCCCCCACGCGGGCACCTCCCCATCTCACATCCTCACCTGAAGACGGGTGAGTGCGGGACAGTAAGAGGTGCGGAGCGAGAGACCGCGTTTCCGTAACCTTTATCGCAGTCTGCTGCTGTAAGCGTTCAGGTTTAATATGAGCGACTGTTCATCTCCTACTGTGAATACTTTGTAAATTAACCTTGACCGTCGGCGCGGACGTACAGAAAACACGCGGTACGTACAGGGCTTAGCAGGACGCGCGGTTTCAGGCACCGTGTGCCCCGCGGACGAGGCAGAAGGCTTTAGGGGTCAAAATTCTAGGTAAAAAATGGCAGTGTTGGCCATGACTCCCAAAAGGTCCCTGGGCCTCAGACCGAAGGCAACCCCGGAGCCCCGCCGCCCCCTGACCTGCACCAAGCTCATCTCCAGCTGCAGGGCGTCTCGCTCTCTCCGAGCCGTGTCCAGCTCGCCCTCCAGGCGCCGCACCTCCGACTGCACCAGCGCCAGCTGCTGCTGGGCGTCCCGCGCGGCCTGGGCCTCCCTCTGGCTGTTCCCCTGGGAGAGGAGATCAAACTGAAGTGTGCACCTCCCTTCCTGCCTCCCGGTCGCCTCCACTCCCCCAGGCATCCTCCTGCGCCCTGAAACCCAGGCCGCTGCTCTCCCGCTTCACACCTGACTCTCTGCTGCGCTCTGGGGCATCTCCCTCTTCGGCCTGCCGGGTGCCGGGTACTGGATGCCCCCGGCCCGCCTGCTGGCCCCGCCCCCTCCACCGTGCGCCCCACAGACAGGTCCTGGCTCTCCAGCCCCGTCCCCTCCACCCCATACCCTGACGTCCCGTCTCATGCCGTCATTCTGCCCTTCGGCTGGTTCCCCGCTCCCCGACGGCCGCTCTGACCTTCTCCTTCTCCAGCTGAGCGTGCGCCTCCTCCTGCAGGGCCCCATAGCGCTCCTGCAGCTGGCGCTCTTGCTGGGCCCAGGCCTGCCGCTCCTCGTCCAGGGCCAGCCTCAGCGTCTCCAGCTGCCGGTGCTCACTCAGCTGCCCCGCCCGGGCCTCGTCCCGCTCTTCCTGCAGGGCCCGGCTCCGCTGCTGCTCCAGCTCCAAGCTCAGGGTCACGGCCTGCCTCTCCTCCTCCTGGAGCCCCAGCAAAAACCAAGACCCTTAGCCAGCCCTCAAGGGACCAGCCGTCCGCCCCCATCCAGTGTACCCGCTGAGAATTGTGTCCGCTAAAAACACAACGGTTATCAAGCCCAATTAGCAGCATCTGGCACACAGTAAGCACTCAGATACGCAATAGCTGTCGCTATCGTCGTCAAAAGAAGCTGCACAAAGACTAGACAACCCAGCCTCTGATCACGAGTCAGCCGCGCAGCAGCCATGACCGGCGCTGTGGGATAAAGCCCGCGAAGATGACAAGGACCGGCTCGCATGTCGCCAGCACGCGTCACGCACACAACCAACTTCCAGACCTGGCTGCTGACGCGTACGGGTAATCATCCTACCGTTTCAGCTGTAAGAAACCCGACTGACTCTCACCCCATACCTTTTCTGGCTCTGCCCTAGACCTGAGTTCCCAAACCTGGCTGAACAAAACCACCTAGGAAACTGCTGCAAATGTTTTAGCTCCCCCACCCCATGATATATCTACTGAGTCAAAACCCCCGGTGATGGGGCCCAGGACTCTACACTGTAGGACAATCCCCCAGATGATTCCGATGAGGCAATGATCTGCAGTGTCTCTCGAGCCCACTTGGCGGCCGAGCCCCGTTTGCAGAGGAACCAGCAGAATGAGTGTTCTAAGGGACACACGCCCCCGGTGAGGCTCCCAAACCCACCGATGGCCCACGGCACTCTAGAATCCGTGAGCGGCCTCCCCTGGAACGGACCCAGCCCGGCATCCTCACCAACGTCTCTCTTTCCCGCTGCTGCAGTCTGGCACTTTCCTGCTCACGATTCAGGGCCTCCATGGCCTCGGAAAGGCTCTGCTCCAGGTGGGTCACTGTCTTTCAGGGATAGGGGAACACAGGACAGAGGAACGGGGGGGGGGGGGCGGGAATCCCCGCAGGTTATACTGCAGAAAGCTTCAGCGATATAGACTTTAACAGTGAGACCTGACTCAGTGACCTGGGGGCCCGAGAGAAGACTATGCAGTGTGGGGAAATCTGGGAAGACGTCGATGATGCAAGTCCGGCAGCAAAAACAGTGAAGCGGGGGAGGGGGACAGGGGAGAAGAACGGCCAGGCCTGCAGCTCCAAGACTGAGCTCAATCTGTTGGGGACCCGGATTCGGAGCTATCTGGACCCCCTTCCCTCTATCGATCTGCACCCCAGGCTCTCATGCTGTCCGATTCAGGTTGCCCACCTCCTGCTGCTTGCTTCTGGTGAGTTCGGCTGCCTGCCGTTCCTCCTGGAGCCCCCGCAGCACCTCTGCCCGCTCGGCCTCGTGACGGTTCCAGCCCTCCACCACTCGGGCCAGGGTCTCAGGGGAAGAAAATCAAATGGAATTTCACAGTAATTTTTTGGCCCCCTTCCTGCCCGCGGGGGCGGGATCAACAGCCACCTTGTCGCGGGAGTCGGTAACCCCGCCCCCAGCTCCTAGCGGGAACAGAGGAGCGCTGGGTGGCCACCCTCCTTTTACCGTTCCTCGGAGCCCCCCACGGAGAGACCCACATGCATTCTGCTGCCCTGGCACCTTGTCCAGCTGCTCAATCATGACATCTTTCTTGCGGTCAGCAGTCACAGCCACAACTAACTGCTGCTGCAGCTCGAGCACCCGGGTCTGGAGGCTCTGAATATGGCGCTCACAATGCTGGCAAGAAGGGGGACAAGTGCGGCTGTTACCATCCCTAACTTGACCAAAGCATCAAACTTCCCAGCGCCTCTTGGAGAAAACAGGCTGGAGACAGGGGGCCCCGGTCCCAAGAACAGAATAGGCGTGGAGAAGAACAATTGGGGACTCTGGAGCAGGTATCTGGAGGCCCAAGACCGGCTCAGGAGACGGGGCTTAGCTTCCAGGCTATTCTCTTTCCTGGACGTCCTCAGAAAAATTTCCACGGACCTTTTGGCAGGACAGCAACAGCCTGCACTGCACAGAGTGGGAGGCGACTCGTGCCTAAAGCAGCTCGTTGGGCACAACAGTTAAACATGGCAAGGATAAAGGAGGAAACCTTTCATTCAGGCCCCGGTAGTTTAACAGACAAAGAGACGGTTCCAAAAAGGACGACACAACCAATGATTGTAACCTTTCCCCTGCCTAGTCCACCTCTCTGCCCCCTTCAGATAAGCTGAGGTTTGCAGAGATTGAATCCATTGTATCGCCAGTAGCTATGAAGCCTTCGCAAAAGCCAGCGAGGCGTATTGTTCATTCCTTGCACGCTTCTGGAACATTCCCTTGTGTCAGGCACATTCTAGACGTTAGGAAGACGGTGCTGAACAAGAAAAGGTCTGACCCTCGTGCAGCTTAAATTTTAGAGGGGAGAGGCAGACAAGATATCTGGGACCGCGAGAAGCTATACGAAGGAAGTAAGGACCTGAATGCCCACCCGGAGGAGAGGTGTGCGTCTCAGACGGGATGGTCAGAGTCGGCCTCCCTGAAGAGCCATCTGAGCTAAGTCTCAGCTTGTAGCCCTCAACCCTCGGCCCTTCCCAGCACACGGCCTATTTCTAATCTTTGCTACTTTCAAAAGGAAGCCTTGGGGACTCACCTTGCGACGGGTGTGCTCGGAATCCAGTGCATCTCTCAGGCCCTGGAAATCCGGGGCATTGACTGGGGGCCCCGGGCGAAGACTGGCGTAGCGGGGAAACAACTCCTCCAGGGCTTGGGCTGAGCTAGATGGAGAGAAGTCTTGCAGGGGCCGGGTGCTGAGCAAAGCAGGCAGAGAATATCAGGGTGCGGAAAGCTTTCGAGAGCCCCTAGTCCAACTGTGACATTTTATAAAGGAGGAAACGGAAACTCAGAAAGAGCAAGAGACTTGGCCGAAGTCATAGAGCTGGACAGCACTCAGGTTCTGTGATTCACTCTGTAGTGCTCCTCCCTGTCTCCCACACTCCCAGCAGTAAAAGTCTTAGCAGAAACAAGCCAACTCTTCTCCGGGAAGAAAGACTAGAGGTTGGGAGAAAGCCAGGTACTAGGCAGCAGATGCCCACATTCAAGAAGGAGTAAAGGGGGATAGAAAATAGGGGGAAAAAGGATGAAAACTGAAAGCTGAGGGACAAGCATCTTAGGTCCCAAAGAGATAGAAAAGCAGGAAAGACAGAACTAAGGAAGAGAATGTTTCGCTTTCCGAGAAAACAAGCACGCAAACTAGGGGAACCCCAAGGGGAACTCACTTAAGCAAGGTGGCTGTGCTGTCGCTGTCAAAGGAGTCCTCTTCTCGTCTCTCTGAGCCAGGACCCGGAGTGATGGGATCCCCTGCAGGCAGCCAGAGGCACCCCACAGCCAGGGTCAGGTAAGGATAGGAAAAGGGACCACTTGAAGACGAAGAGAGGAGAGGGCCTTTCCTTTTGACTTCACCCACTCCTCCAGCCCCTCCCCCAAAGAACTGGAGCCCTTCCTCCTGAACTCTCTTGTCTCGGCCGACTTCCATTCTCTGCCTTCTCCCACCCCTTAAACCTGGGTTTAACTCACGGTAGGCTGCATCCCGGGAGTTCTGAAGCATGCTCTGTAGTTGACCTCGAACACTTTCCATCTCAAAGATATGCTTCGAGCCATCCTAGAAAAAAAGCAACATGGAAATCAGATGCAACCCGAATGACCTTATGTTCTACCTACTGCCAGGGTCCCTGGCATCTGGTACCCCCTAAAACCCAAGAATTTTTACTCCGGTCCCTTGGGATAGCCAAGAAAACTGGAACTAACTCAATAAGGGTTGAAATTCATTTGTCAACAGAAGCCAGGTAAGTCGTGCAAATAAGTTAATTGGAGACATTAAGACAAGCCTGGTGAGGATCCTTGCCAACTAGAGAGCAAATACCTCATCTAAAGACCGTACAGTCCGCAGCTATCAGTTTTCCAAAGTCTCGAAGACCCAACCATTCTGCAACACTAATAACCAACCTCTCTGTGACATGTGTAATCGATTAGACTGTGTTTTAATAATTGACATGCCCAACTGTAAACTATACAATCAAACTAGCTTTGAGCTGAAAGGAGCTCAGCAAATTTTTGCTATCCTTAAGTGCCTCGTTCCCTCTTGAGCTGAAGAAACCCTATCCTCGCTTAGTGCCCAAGTCCCAGTCAAGGCACAGCAACCTGTCCCACGGTGCAGGTGTCTCTGACCACAAAATCCTAGAAGTTTCACAATTTTCCAAATGATGGCGTCCCCCAGGCCATTTCCACCCCCATAAACATTTGTTCCCAGGAACAAGCATAAGGGACTCTGTCATTAAAAGGAATCTGAAATCCAACAACAGGAGTTCAAGTCTCAGCAAAGCAGCTTTTTTTTTTTTAACCACCTCCCATTCCAAGACCCTAGAGGTCCCCAAGACACACCTCTCTCACCTTTTTCTTCAAGTTGTTCTCCAAGCCAGCCGACAAGCTGCGACTCAGCTCTTGGGACAAGCCATCTAACATCTCATGGGGAGGTGGGGAGGTGGTGGGGAGATACAGCTGGGCTCGGGCGGTGGCCTCCGC
Source organism: Potos flavus (assembly GCA_028534135.1). Lineage (NCBI taxonomy): Eukaryota > Metazoa > Chordata > Mammalia > Carnivora > Procyonidae > Potos > Potos flavus. The sequence goes on from CM052891.1 coordinate 49,819,253, forward strand.
CTGGCGACTCAGGTGCAAAGAAGCATAGAGCTGGGAGGTCACCTCAGAGGATACTTGGTTCAGCCCAGGGGCTTCTGATGAATCACTCAGGAGATCCTCAGCCCGGAGAGGTGAACCGGGGCTGGTAGCTGATGTCGCCATGAGGACAAGCACGAGACAACTGCAGACAGCAGAGCTGGGAACTCCTGGTCCTGCTTTAGGAGACCCCAGGGGGGGATGTGCACCCCAAAAGAAGATTTGAGAGAAAGGAAGAAGACTCCAAGCCAAAGATCCTTGGTGAGTAACAGCAGGGAGGCTTTCTGATTAGAGGAAAGGTTTCCAGCGGTTCCAGAGGCCATGGGAGAGGGCAAGAGCATTTCCTTCCACAGCACCTGGAACCGGTGGGAAAGGAGGGTGCAGCGAGGAGGGGGTGGAGACAGAAGACGGAGGGGTAACAGCACAACTGCAGTTCCCCTGGAGTGCTGAAGACCAACTTCTGGCACAGGCTCTTACATTCTCACACCCAGAACGTGCAAAGTGAAACGGACCCAATCCAATAGGGGCCTGAATACCCTCCGGCAGTCTTATTTGGGCCTCACCTGGCCGGGATCTCAGAGAGACAGGAGCCTCATGCTCCCCACCTCCTCGGACCCCTTGCCATGCACCTGTTCCACCCACGGTCAACCCTCCTGTGTATCCCCTCCGACCGCTCCTGGCAAGAAAGCCATAGCGAGGCTCCTCAGAATCCCTCCCTCGGAACTATCCCAAGAGAAACTTTGTGAACCCTCGGCCACCCCCTCAGACCTCTCTTAAAAAGTCCGCCGCCCTAATCTCAGCCTAGCCTGAGATCCTCTACCCCGACCACCCCAGGCGACTCCCCGCCACACAGCCAGACCTTAGCCCCGCTCAATTTGCCAAAGTGTGGACCACAGATTGTCCCCGTTCCCTGAGCCCCGGTCCGGGAGACCAAGGACCCCTGCACACCCACCCTCGCCGCCTTCCCCACACTCAAAACCGTTGGCAGCCTCCCGCCCACCGTCCGCAGCCCCGCCTCGCTCGCCTAGATGACGTCACGAGCCCAGCGCCCTCCAGGCGCCCGGACGGCTTCTGGAGCCCGGGAGCCCCAGACGCGCGTGCGCGGCGCCGGCGGCACGGATTGGCTGAGAGAGGCATGGGGCGGAGTTATGGCCCCACCACTGCAGTTTGAGGAGCCGGTGGGGCGGGGCTCCACGGAAACCGGAAGTATCTTGTGACCGGCCCTAGGAGCAGTTCCGGTGAGTCCGGGGGAGGGGTTCCCGCCGGGTTGGGGGAGTCAGGGACCGGGAACTGGAGCCCCCGGAGTGTGGGCGGTCTCGGAGCGAGGCTTACACTCTCTGCCCTGCAGATGACTGTTCACAACCTGTACCTGTTTGACCGGAATGGAGTGTGCCTTCATTACAGCGAGTGGCATCGCAAGAAGCAAGCGGGGATCCCCAAAGAGGAGGTGACGAGAGGGCCCCGCGCAATTCGGGTGACCTCGCATCTCCAAACGCACATAGTCCCAGCCCTTCCTCTCTAAACCCCATCTGGTTCCCACCCCTATCCCGTCTCCTTCAACAACCAAGAGCTAACTCTGTCCCTCTCCCTCCAGGAGTACAAGCTGATGTACGGGATGCTCTTCTCTATCCGCTCCTTTGTCAGCAAGATGTCCCCGCTAGACATGTACGCTGAGTCAGAGGGGATGCTGAGGGAAGGAGGGCTAGCCTTGGGAATTTGGGGGGCGGGGGAGACTATATGGAGTGGAAGAGACATTGGCCCCCAAGAGAGGGGAAGGGGACAGAGAGAGAGAGGCTGAGTCTGGAGCGAGAGTGCTGGAGCTGGCCTGAGAGGCAAAAAAGGGGGAAGATCTGAAGGTAGACAGGTTGGGTGCGGAGGCTAAATTGAGGAGTGAAGATGGGAGGTGGCTTTACTAAATCAGCCTCCTATGAACGATGATGTTTAGGAAGTCGACCTAGAGAGGATCAGAAGTATCTCTATGGAAGAGATTATGCTCCCATTCCTTAACGTCCTCCTCATCTCTGCAGGAAGGACGGCTTCCTGGCCTTCCAAACTAGCCGTTACAAACTTCATTACTACGAGACGCCCACTGGGATCAAGGTTGTCATGAATACTGACTTGGGCGTCGGACCCATCCGGGATGTGCTGCATCATATCTACAGTGCGGTCAGTGCCAGCCCCTGGGACTCTTCCCTCCCCTAAAGCTCCTCAACAGCCATGGCCACTTAGATAAGCCTCAAGACCCCTTGAGCTTCCCTGCCCTAACCTTACTGTACTTACTGTAGCTCTACTGAAGTCAAGCGTTCTCTCAGGACTCTTTAGGTCCCGAAACACTGCCACTTTCTCCTCCAAGCCTTGATCCTTGTGCATTCGCACACCCCTGAGGTCACACTAGGTTTGGGGTTGGAAACAAGAAGTGTCCAAAGCCTGGCTTTAACACCCTTCCCCTCCACAGCTGTATGTGGAGCTCGTGGTGAAGAATCCTCTGTGCCCACTGGGCCAAACTGTGCAAAGTGAGCTCTTCCGCTCCCGGCTGGACTCCTACGTCCGCTCTCTGCCTTTCTTCTCTGCCCGGGCTGGCTGAAGGAAGCACCCTACCTCACCCCTCAGGAGAGTCCCTGTCTGCCTGGGGCCCTTCCTAGCCTGTTTCATATGAAGGTCCCACTGTATGCCCCCCTACCACTTCTCTTCCCCAACAGCCCTCCCAGGGCAGCCGCCTAAAGCCCGCCCTGGTGCCCTCCCCGTCCAAGGAAGGAAGCCTCCAGGAATCCCTACACCTCCAAACCAGGCCCGCTCCAGTTTTATTCCCTACCTGATGGTGCAAAAGTACAGAATAAACTTTTTGTCACCCTCTGCAGCCTAAGCGTGTCAGTTTGTCAGTTTGATTGTTCCGGGGGTCCTGCCCCACTCAGGAAGGCATGAACCAGGGCGGCCCCATCCTGTGAGCCTGTCAAGAGGCTTTGTCCGTGGGCATCTCAACAATGACAGAGCTCACTCCACTCACAATGGGGTTACATCCAGATAAACCCATCATGAGTTGAAAATATAAGTCGAGAATGCATTTAATTCACCTCATCTAGCAAACATCATAGCTTAGCCTGCCCTACCTTAAATGTGTTCAGAATACTTATATTAGTCCACGGTTGGGCAAAATCATCTAACACAAAGCCTATTTTATAACAAATTGTTGAATATGTCATGTGATTTATTGAATGCTGTACTAAGAGTCAAACAACAACAATAACAGTGTGGTTGTTTAAGTGTATCGGTGGTTTACAGTCAGGATCCAGGGGCCGAGACTCCCCCTGCCACTGCCCAGCATCAGGAGGTATCATACAATATATTGTTAGCCCAGGAAAAGGTCAAAACTCAAAGTACAGTTTCTACTGAATGTCTATTGCTTTTGCACCATCAAAAGGATTTAAAAAATTGTAAGTCAAACCATAACTAGGGACCATCTGCACTGACAATTTGGGGGCAGGGGGCGCTGTCCTGCGTTTTGTCCTGGCCGCAACTCAACGAGCTGCTGATAGCACATCTCCACCCCCCCAGTCCCATTCGTGACAGTCAAAAATGTCGCCAGACCTTGCCACATGACCCCTAGGGGACAAAAGCGCCCCCCAACTGAAAAACACGTTGCTGGAGGAAGGCGGAACCGCTGCGGGTCCCAGGGGGTATGATCGCCACCTTCCCAGACTCTGCCCTCCGGGCTTCTCCAAGCACAAGGAATATTCAAGCTGCGGAGCTTTCGAAGGCGGGGCTTATGCAGATAAGCGGCGGGTTTGGCTGGGAGGCGGGCGGTTTATGCAGATGAGGGGGCGGTGCCTGCATGTTGATGACCTGGGCCCTATGCCGACGCTGCTGGGAGCCTAGCGGTCCCGCTGCGGTTTGGGCTGAGGTGACATCTCTCTTCCACCACCACCCCTCGTCCGTAGGTCCCTATCCTCCGAGGACCGCCCTCGACCTTTACCCTCACCCATTTCCCCCTCCTCCTCCCCGCGCCAGGGACCCCATTTCCGAATATCTGCACTCGTGCCGCCCCCCGCGTTTCTCCCCTCCCGCCGCAAACCCCGCGACCTCCAGCAGCCCGCCCCCGCGGGCCTGATCCTGCCTGGGTGCTCCCGCCGCAGCCTGCACAGCCTTCCCGCTCTCCTAGGACTCGCGCCACTACACCCCCCGCCGTCCGCGCCCGGGCTTCCCGGTTCCCAACTCCCCCGCCCCCTCGGAGCCCCCTCCCCCGCCCCGGCCAGCTGGCATGCAGGTGTCTATCGCGTGTACCGAGCAGAACCTTCGCAGCCGGAGCAGTGAGGACCGTCTGTGTGGACCCCGGCCGGGCCCCGGGGGCGGTAATGGCGGGCCGGTCGGCGGGGGGCATGGGAATCCTCCGGGGGGAGGAGGGTCGGGCCCCAAGGCCCGGGCCGCACTGGTCCCCCGACCCCCAGCGCCCGCTGGGGCCCTCCGAGAGAGCACCGGCCGAGGCACTGGCATGAAATACAGGTATGGGGGTGGCCGAGTAGCCCACCCCATCTGCTCCCTTTTCCTAACCCCTGAGGCTTCCTGGGATGCCGCCAGGACCCCCTCAGTCTTCGCTAAGAAGGTCCCACCCAGCTCATCCCATCTCCTCTTCCCATCACCCGGGCACTCCCTTACTTAGTCCCTCTCTTTGTCTCCGTGGATACCCCTGACTAGGAGAAAATCAATTTTACCAAGGTTGACTGGTCCTGTCAGAGCCCGGCGATGCTCCTGAGCTTTCCTCCTTATCCCCAGGAGGGCCAGGGATGCACGGATCTCCAGGCTGGGCCCCCTCTGGGATGGAGTGTCCTTGGGTTGGTGTCCTGGAAAGAGGGAGGGGGAAGGAAACGGCTTCTCACTCTGGCCCGCTCAGGATGCCTGACTCAGATACTGCCCTTACCTGCCCCAAGGGCTGGGTTTCCTGCAACCTTTCTTGGTGGGGAGGGGTCTGGGGCTCTTGGAAGCATGGACCACATCTCTCGGCCCCATGTTGAAGGACAGACAGGGGCCTGGTGGAGAAGGTACACTAGACTGGAATGGACTTTCTCAGAGAGCCGCTGGACTCTCAGAACTTGCATAAGAGAGCGGGGGGGTTCCTGCTTGGCAGTGAGCAGAGGTCGCTCATCCGACCTGACTCTTGTCACTTGAGAAGTTGATCTCCTCCATGTGTTGGCTCTGATTGAGAAGCTGAGCCAACTACCTGGGCGAGGAGGTCTTGGGAGGAGGGGGCTCTCTCTGGGTGAGACACAGACCCCACAAGCCCACAGGAGTGGAGGGAGCCGACAGAGGAAGAGGGACAACTGCCCTTTCCTGTCGTACTCCCCACTCGGGTGTCCTACCTGCGTTTTGGGGGCCCATCTACCTACCCTGTCCAAGGATCCCTGCCTGCCTGAGTGCCTGAACCTGACTTGGTTTACTCCCTTCCACCGCAGTGTGTGCCCCTCAGTATAGCACTCTTTATCTGCCGGTCTGTTTCCACGAACTCATCACCATCAGCCTGCCACATTCCTCCCAGCCCCAAACTCCACGCATCCCAGAGATGACTCAAACACAGACAAGACCCCCCCCCCCCAGGAGAAACACCAACCAGGAAGCAACAGAGGCTCTGGATGTGGTCTCTAGAGTCATTTATTCATTCACTGACGCTCCAGGCATAGCACTGCCCAGCTCAGTAGGCCCACTGGGTCTAGTTCCTTTGGACTGACCTACCCGAGGGGTTCTGATCCTGGAAGGAGAGGAGCTGGGGGCTGATAATCTCTGTCTTTAATGGAGGTTCCACCCCTCCCCGCTGCTTCTGTATCCTGCAGGAACCTAGGAAAGTCTGGTCTTCGGGTCTCCTGTCTTGGCCTAGGTGAGTTAGAAAGCAGAGGAATTAAGGGAGAGGGCATTCGTGCCTTGCCCCCCACAGTGGTCCCATGCCTGGCTTCTCTCTTGCAGGCACCTGGGTCACGTTTGGTTCTCAAATCTCGGACGAGGTATAAATGATGGGCCCTAGAAGCAAGGGGAGGGGGTGTGAGGGAACCAGAGAAGAGGGGAGTGGACTTGGAGAGGGGTTTGGACAACATGGGGAATGGCGGGCCTGAGGCTGGAGGGTGGGGCCGGGGCTGAGGGGCAGTGGGGCTGGGGTGAAGAGGGAGGTCGCTGAGGGCCAGTCGTCGATCTTCATCTCTTTCTGTCACCTCCCTAGACGGCAGAGGACGTGCTGACAGTGGCCTATGAGCATGGCGTAAACCTATTTGACACAGCTGAAGTCTACGCAGCGGGGAAGTAAGGACTGGGGTGAAAGAGCCAAGTTACATCTGGAAGGCTAAGAGAACATCGGGGGCTTCTTATTTTCCCTCTAGAGAACGCTGGGAACTCGGTGAACACTAAGTTCCAACCTTCCGGCCAATGGGCTCCCAATGCACTATGGGAATTGTAGTCCCAACATCAGTCCCTCTTCAGTGCAGAGCACAAAGGACATTCTGGGCAGTCCAAATAAAATAAAGCCAACGCATATATCCTGGGCATCAGTTATGTGCCACAATGTGGGGATTACAAAGCTGAATTTTCACACATCGCATATCCATGGCTTCACGCTGGGTCCTGCCAAACCTAGCCAAAATCTAGGATGACCTTCCCCCACCCCTTCTCCCATCTGGCAAACTCTTCGGCTCATCTTCGAGACCTGGCCCAATGTCAGCTCCTCCAAGAAGCCTTTGCCCAGCTCCCCAGATTGGTCAGCACACACCTCAGCTCCCAAAGCACTTATACTGCCCTCCGACCCACCACCTGTCAATTACCGGTTTATGTAGCCACGTTTGCTGCTCAACTGGGAGACTCTTCCTTCCACTGAACTTGTCCATGTCACCTAAGTACCTACAGAGAGCCTAGCCCAGAGCAGGCACCGCTCGTGGGCTGACAACATGCCCTCCCAAGAAGCTCACAGTCAAAGTGGTCAAACAAACTGAAAACGCAGCGAGATATGAAAGGTTAAGTAACAGGGAAACTTCGGTAACCGTCGGACGTAACAACCTGTCACAGGTTAGCGCATAATTAAATGCCAGAGAATTGAGCCAATAGGAGCTATGGAAGGTGACGAGAAGGGCTGAGCACAGACTGGCAATCAGAGAACATTTTCAATAAAATGAAGCAGAATCCAAGCTAAGCTTTGGAAGATGGGTGGGATTTTGCAGAGACTCAAAGAAGGGGGAGGGCAATGCGGATGGTTGGAACCGGAGCAGAGAGCAAGGTGTCCTCCCCGCTTCACTAGTCTGTCCCTGTCCCCTCACATTCTATCCCTTTGACACCCGGCACATAGTTGATGTACAATTGATATTTGCCGAATGAATGAAAAGTATATGACCACACCCCAAGTTCTGGGAGCCCTTATTTTGTCCAGGGTGGGGCTGACAGCCCAATGGGCTCCTGGTCGATGGTCCGCTTTACTAGAGAGGAAATGGGTAGAAGGGAAAGGTGGGGAGGAAGGGAAGGAACTGATCCACCACGGAAGGGTCAGTGTTTCTGACATGGTCTTTCTTCTAGGGCTGAAAGAACCTTAGGCAACATCCTCAAGAGCAAAGGATGGAGGTGAGACTGTGTTTGGAGGGGCTGCTGGGGAAGCGGTCATCCAAAATCCCTTTTCTTGCTTCTCTCTTTTTCTCTTTTTCCAGGAGATCAAGCTATGTCATCACCACCAAGATTTTCTGGGGAGGACAGTAAGTGGCTGCCACACTCTATTTGGGGAGAGCTACAGAGAACGTGTGAAGGCGCATGGGAGAGGTGGGGGATCAGCTGCCACCCCAGCTCTGCAGCCTGCCCGTGGGGACCCGTGCGATCCCAGTCCCTCGTGACTCCAGGCCAGCCCTGCTCCCCTGCCTTTGTCACAGCTCATCTTTGACTTCTCTTTTCCCGCAGGGCAGAAACCGAGCGAGGCCTGAGCCGCAAACACATCATCGAGGGTGAGAGTTAGGGGCTGGGGAGAGTGGCTGGGTATAGAAGCCAGAAGAGTTGGGAACGTGCCCTGAACCTTCGAGTTGGAGGCTGTGCATAGGGGAGCTGGGAGTTAAGCAGCCCTGGCGAGGGGGTAATGTCTGAATCCTGAGCAAAGGGAAGCTGAATTACTTACCTTCCTCCCCCCACCCCTGGCCCAGGCTTACAAGGATCCCTGGAGCGCCTCCAGTTGGGATACGTGGACATCATCTTCGCCAATCGCGCAGACCCCAGTAGTCCCATGGAGGGTAAAAGCAGCACCCCCACCCCGGCCATCCTTCAAAATGGCACTGCCTCGAACTCTCAGCAGGAAGCCAGCTCCTGCCCAGGAGGCCTCCCAGCCTCCACGGTGGAGGCTCAGACCCCAGCTCTTGGACAGGGAGGGAGGTGAAGAGCAGAGAGCAAGCTCTCTGATTACACAGATGCCCGGGGTCTTGGTGGGGCCGGCCGAGGTCCACAGATCTGGAGCCCTGGATGCCAGCGGTCTGACAGGGAGGTTCTCTCTCTCCCGTGTGCCTAGAGATTGTGCGAGCCATGACCTATGTCATTAACCAGGGCCTGGCCCTCTACTGGGGGACATCCCGGTGGGGAGCTGCGGAAATCATGGTGAGTGTGCCACCGCGCTTCCCCCTTTTCACATGGCCACCCCAAAACCCACTCTACCGGAGGAGGGGGAGTGGAAGAAAGTGGGGAAGAGTGCTTTGACCCCCGTCTCTTCCCCGCCCCAACCCAGGAGGCGTACTCCATGGCCAGACAGTTCAATCTGATTCCTCCAGTGTGTGAGCAAGCCGAGCACCATCTGTTCCAGCAAGAGAAGGCGGAGACGCAGCTGCCAGAGCTCTACCACAAGATTGGTTCGCAGCCCCCCACCCCTACCTTTCCCTTGGCTTATCCGTCACCTAGGTCCCTGTCCCCACATCCAATCCTCTTGCCCTTAGGTGTTGGCTCAGTCACCTGGTCCCCTCTGGCCTGTGGCCTCATCACTAGCAACTATGATGGGCGAGTCCCAGAGACCTGCAGGGCCACCGTCAAGGTGAGATCTGGGGGCTCCGGATAGCAGGACAGGGCCTTCCGGGCCGCTCTGGGCGGTGCTCATTCTCCTCGGCCTCCAGGGCTACCAGTGGCTCAAGGACAAAGTGCAGAGTGAGGGTGGCAAGAAGCAGCAACAAGCCAAAGTCACGGACCTTCTTCCCATCGCTCACCAGCTGGGCTGCACCGTGGCGCAGCTCGCTATTGGTGAGGCAGGGCCAGCCCTGCACCCTGCTGGGGGTCCTCACCTCCTGCCGAGACACCCCCAAACCCAAGCCTGGTTTGCCCCTAGGGAGGGCCCTCCTCCTCAGAGACACTCCTCAAGTGTGGGTGCTGAACGGTGGGCGTTCCCGTCAGTTCTCTTTCTTCTTTCCTCTGGCCCCAGCGTGGTGTCTCCGCAGCGAGGGTGTCAGCTCGGTCTTGCTGGGGGTGTCAAGTGCAGAGCAGCTGATGGAACACCTGGGAGCCCTGCAGGTGAGCTGGGGACTCAGGCGGAGCCCATCTCTGTCCCCTTCCCCAGCAGTCAAGTCCTCGCTGTCCACCCCGGAATGGGCTTGGGAGGTCAGCCCCTACAAAGTCCTCTCACTCCGCAGAGGACAGGCCCCGGGGCGACAAGGCGAAGCTTTTCCCCGCCACCTGGCCCCGCTGCGCTGCTCCCCTGACCTCCCCCCCCCCCAAACCCCATGCCCTTCTTCGGTGACCCAGCAGGTCTTGTCCCCCCCACCACCGCCTTCCCCTCCAGGTGCTGAGCCAGCTGACGCCGCAGACGGTGATGGAGATAGACGGGCTTCTGGGGAACAAGCCGCATTCCAAGAAATAGTCCGTCGGGGGCGCAGGCACCCACACCGGGGCCGCCGCACCCGCCGAGAACAGCTTCCCCCCCCAGCCGCCGCCGCCTGCCGCCCGCCCCGGATCCCTCCACGCCGCGGCCGCAGCCAGGGAGGCCCCGCCCCCTAACGAGTCCCGGCTTCGAGTAGCGACGCGCATGAACAAAGCCATATCCTCCCGCAGTGGGGCTCGAGAGGGAAAGTAGTGCGCCCCCCCACTCCCACCCCCGTCGATGAGCTCCTCCGGGCCCTCTTGCTAATCCTGGCCATGAGCCACCGGGCCGACCCCTCTCTGCCCCTTGGTCTCGCTCCCTTCTCTTCTTGCCCTAATCGCCGAGGCCCAGGGGAAAACAAACAGGGCAGATACAGGAAACATGCAGATTACCTCAAAAGTGGCCCTTGAGATGTCCTCATGGGGTAATAACCTACTAAGAAGCGAGTTGTGACGCCAGCTGGGACAAAGGAACTGGGGCTCTTACGTTATTCGGTACAGAGGAAGCCAGGCTGGTCCTGGCGGGTCTTTGAGGACGCTGCCTCCCGGCAGAAGGTAGAGGGGCGCTTAAAACGAGCACCAGGGTCAGTACTTTGTTCTTGCAAAGAAGGGGGAGGTGGGGAATGCAGTGACACAGCCCTGACACAGGTAAAGGGAAGGCGGTGGGGGCAGCCTTGGGGAAAAATTGGCTGTGCTTTGCAGGACACGGTGACGGCCTTTCGGTCACAGCGGAGACCTGGGGCTGGGATGAACATGTCTGGGGATAGACTTTTGAGCCTCTAGCAGGATTTCCTACCTAGCAGTGGGGGACTGCAGTCTTCCTCCTGGTAATAATCTTAAAGCAATAATGCCGGCCCCTCTTCTGTAAGACTTTTCCCAGGGAACTGTAAATAAAATCTCAGCTTGATCCTCACACCTGGTGTCTGAAATTCCAGGGATTGGGAGGGTAGGACCTCTGTCTCAGATACCTGGCCCTCGTCTAGCTCCCTGCCATTAGAAAGCTAATGGGAGAGCTTTCTCCACTGACCGAGGCATCATGCTGCTAGTCATTGCCAGCCACTGCCCTCGCTGAGGACCCAGGTCCTGGATACCCCAGTATCCTGGGTCCCCAGCTTTCTTTCTTCAGTCACCGCATCCCTCAGAGCCCAGACATCTGGCTTCATAGTTTTGTTGCTCCTCCCTCTGACACCCTTGCCTTTGTTTAAAGTTATACTTGCCACCCTTCTCATCCTGTACTTCTCATTTCCCTTTTCCTGATACCCACACATACACTGAAGAACTCTCTGGTTGGTTTTGTTGTGGCTGAGTGGGAGGGGCCCATCTGAGACTGAGGCTTTGGGATTTGGCGAGGAGGAGAGAGGTAAGATGAAAACTGGCCTATGGTGTAGATGATATAGAGGGAGAAGGGGAAAAGGAATTATGATAAAGGAAAAAGGGAAACCAGTGAAAAATCAGCTTTGAGGCCGGCAGAAACGCAGACTCAAATGTGACCGTCAGATACGACCCCGAGTCTTCTCCTAAAGGACTCTCATTTCCCTGGGACACAAAGTGGGTGGAAAGTTACAACCCTTTTCACAAGGGTTACAACCCTGATCACAAGACAGGGGAGGATGCGCTCTGCCTTCCTTAAAATACAACCTCCCTGTCTCGCTTCTACCCATCCTCACCCCTCCTCCATCCTGAAGCTGAGAGAGCAGCGTAAAACCAATTTCCAAAAAGAGAAAAGTCAGCAGCTTGCCATTTGCTGGCTAGCAACCAACCAGATCAACTAATGAATACTTATATCCACTCCTAACATCTCCCACTCGTTTCGGAAGACTGTGGAGGAAACAAGGAGGCAAAATGGATGACTAAACTATGATTAGTTATTCTATAACAAACATACAAGAATTCATAAATTCAAAATAGTATTCTCCCTAAATGGTTACTTTGGAGGAGTCTTCCTTCATTTGAATAAAAATGTCTCCCCCCTTGCTCAAAACATTAAAAAAAAAAAGTCCTTTTAGGAATTACCTTCAGGGGCTGTTTGTAAAGCCCTTGTAAGAGATCTTCCTTCATAGTCACACCTCATTTACTGTATTTATCACCCACCTCATTCATTAACTTAACAAGTATTTATTTATTATGTTTTAAATATTTTATTTATTTGACAGAGATGGAGAGAGGTCACAAGTAGGCAGAGAGGCAGGCAGAGAGAGAAAGGGAAGCAGACCCCTCGCTGAGCAGAGAGCCCGATGTGGGGCTCGATCCCAGGACCCTGAGATCATGACCTGAGCCGAAGGCAGAGGCTTAACCCACTGAGCCACCGGTACCCACAAGTATTTATTTATTGAGTCTCACTATGGTACGAGGGATACAGTGGTGAAAAAAACCAGACTCGGAACAACCTTTGTAGAGTTTACAGATGGGAGAGACCAACAAATAACCGCAAAAAAACACAAATTGCAGTTGTCCAAAGTCCAGAGATGAGGATGGGATGCTTCCAGCGTCTACAGTGGCATGTGGCAAGGTGAGGACGTGCTCAGCGGTGAAGGGGCAAGCAAGCGTTCATAAGATAAAAGCAAGAGGGCTAGGAGAAGCATCCAGAAGGGAAGATGCACGCCAAAGGTCTCCAGAGCCAGAGTGTCCCAAGAGAGCATGGAAGCAGAATGGGAGACTTGGGTAGTTCGGAACATACAAGACCTTATCGGGCACGTTGGAATATTATCTTTATCCTAAGGGCAATAGGAAACTGTCTATATAGGTTATTCAGTGATACATACAAATCACCCCCTCCCCCAAATTTAGTGGCTCGAAACAACTTTTTACAACTTTATTTTGTCCCCCCCATTATTCTGTGGTTTGGCTGGTCCCCCTGCTCTTTGCACCTGGGCTCACTCCTGTGGCCGGACTGAGCTGGCTGGTCAGCTGAGCGGGAACGTCGGCTGGCCTCATTGCTACATCTGGCCATTGGCTGGGACTCCTCAGTTCTCTACGCAGCCTCATCTGCTGGTAAATTCCCTTACGTAACAGACTCAGGGCAGGGATCCCAAGGGATGAAGGCAGAAGCTGCAAGGCCTCCGAAGGACCGTGCCGCAGAACTCACACACCATCGCTCCTGCCACATTCTATTAGTCACAGGATGTCACGACGTGAGCCCAGATTCCAGGGAGAGGGAAACACCCTAGTTTTTGATGGGAGAAGCAGCAAAGTCGCATGGCATAGGAATTCGGGGTATTAAACTAAACTATCACCACATTGAAAGATTTTAAACAGGAATGGCAATGCCATGTGGTAGGACCTGGTTGGGCTTAAGATCTGGAAAGATCACTGGCGATCTGGTGAAGAGGCTCCCACCAGGGTCTAAGCAAGAGATGATGGCAGCCTGGACTGGGGTGTGTACTGCAGGTGGAGAAAAGTAGGTGCAGCAGGGGGACATTTAGGAGGCAAAATGAACAGGGCTGGCCGAGAAGTTGGTAAAGGAGGGTGACAGTGGCTGGGAGGAGGGGATAAGGATGACACTTTGGTTTGTGGAACTGGGTAAAGAAAGAGGTGGGAAACGCTGGAGGAGGTAAGGACTTGGGACAGGGAGATCATCACTTTGGGTTCCTGAAGACAAACAAGAAGGGAAGGTCTGGAGCTTAGAGAGGCTTTGGGGGGTCAAATACTTTGGGTGGAGCATTTATAGAAGACATGTACCCTAAAAGTTTAAGATGTAATCCTCAACCAAAGATATCAAAAGATGTGAGGACAGGGTGCCTGGGTGGCTCAGTTGGTTAAGGGTCTGCCTTCAGCTCGGGTCATGGTCTCATGGTCCTGTCTCAGGGTCGTGGGATCGAGCCCTGAGTCGGGCTCCCTGCTCAGCAGGGAGTCTGCTTTTCCCTCTCCCTCTTCCCCTCCCCCTGCTCATTCTCTCTCTCTCTCAAATAAATAAATAATCTTAAAATAAGTAAATACAAGATGTGAGGAGACCTCTGAGCAACATTCCAAAGAGAAGTTGCCAAAGAGTTTTGAATGATGACAGCATCGTTGGCATAAGTAGAGAGCTTCCCCCACATGACCCTGAAGACAATACAACTCAGAAGTTCTGAACTATTTGCTAGCAAATAATGGTATACCTCCCTGCAGAAGATTATCTGTCAGGGATGTGGCAATCTAGTTAAAAAACAAAACCAGCTCCACATTGCTTGTTAAAGCCAGCCAATGCCCACCTTGTATTGACCAAAAGAGACGGGTGTTGCAAACTTTGGGTATTGAGAAGTCAACACAACATAGGTTGGGGGCACAGGATAAAAGCAGCTAACGCCGCCTGTGTTCTGTGGGCCAGGCCCTGTTCTAAGCACCTTGCATATATAAGCTCATTCAATAGTATTATTATCCACACGGTTTACACAGAAGGAAACCAACCAGTCCAGAGAAGTTCGGTAACTTGCACAGGGTGTCACAACCCCTGAGTGCTGGAGGCTAGAATCTGCCCTATTACCTTCCACAACAGAACCTGGGCTACAGGTCCAGGAGAGGAGGGCGAGGAGGCAGCCAGAGGTGGGTGTGGTACCACTAGGCAATGTGGGCTGTGTGTTATGTCCTGTTTACCTCTGGGGCAAGTCAGACCCTTGAGTCAGAGCTCAAACTGAGCTGCTTTGCTGAAACCATCATGGTGTGTGGGTGTCCAGGCCTGGCTACTCCGGAAGGAAAGGATTCCCAGCATTCCTGGGTGGAGGGCCATCCAGGGTCCTGGCATCCAGGTGTCTCCATAGACTGAGATGTCAGCTGAGAGGTGAGCAGTTTCAGAACGAGTTTGGGAAGCTGGCCTTACGAGAACCCAGGGAGGGCGTGTGTCATACAGCGAGTTGAGGGCTGCATCCGTGCCAATGTCCAGGAGCCCACTAGAGATCGCCAGAATGGGCAGTGCCATCGGCTTCGGCGGTCTGTCGGGTGGGGCTGTGAATGGAGAACGCATAACTAAACCAACAGGCCCGGCGGGCTGCGGGGACCCAGCCAGTGGGCGGCCGAGGGCTGGGCGCTGCAGGGGCCTGGAGATTTGCACACAGACTCGGGAAGCGCCAGCTCGGTGTTGGGGGGCGAAGGAAGGCACAGAGGGTGCGGAGGGGGCGAGGGGCGACGCGCTTCCCACCGTCCCCCGTCGCGCAGCCCCGGGGCCGCCCATCCCGCTCGGCCGTCGCTGGCATCCCGGGCTTCGCGCCTCCACCGCCCCCACGCGTGCCGCGGCGGGGAGCGGCCTGCCGGCGGCGTGACGCCTCGAGGGGCGGGCTCTCGCCATCAAAAGGGGCCGGAGGCCGCGGCGCCCGCCCCAAGAGCCGACCCAGGCGCGAGGAGGGCCAGCTCGCTGCGTCCGCCGAGTCCGCGGCGGGCACCATGCAGCTCCTGGTGAGGGTGCCGTCGGTCCCCGAGCGGGGCGAACTGGACTGCAGCATCTGCTACCGGCCCTTCAACCTCGCGGGCCGCGAGCCCCGCCGCCTGCCCGGGACGGCGCGCGCCCGCTGCGGCCACACGCTCTGCACCGCCTGCCTGCGCGAGCTGGCGGCGCGCGGCGACGGGGGCGGGGCGGCCGCGCGCGTGGTGCGCCTGCGCCGCGTCGTCACGTGCCCCTTCTGCCGCGCGCCCACGCCGCTGCCGCGCGGCGGGGTCATGGAGGTTTCCGTGGACCCGGACTTGTGGTCGCGGCTGGAGGAGAGGGCGCGGGCCGAGCGCAAGCCGGATGAGGCGAGCGGCCCGGTCCCGGGAGGCGGCGACGCCGACGACCGAGAGGAGAGAAAGGAGGGGGCGGGACCCACGAGCGCGGGCTGGCGCGCGCTCCGGCGGCTGGTGGAGCGGGTGCTGGCGCCCGCGCGGCGCTGGCGGCGGCCGCTGCCTAGCAACGGTGAGGGGCCGCGGGGGGAGGCGGCGGGGTGGGGGGTGGGGGTGCC
>CM052891.1:49843909-49874937 GCA_028534135.1 Potos flavus
GGGGGGGGGTGTGTAGGGACGGGTCAGCTGCAGGCACTGGACACACAGGAAGCCCTCCCTCCACTATGAATCCAGAACCCAGGGATGCCAGGCAGCGTGGGGACGGGGCCTCGGGGACCAGCTCAACTCTGGGTGAAGGACAGACCGGTACCTTCTTCTTGACGAGAGACATGACTCCAATTCGGGTCAGCACTTGCTGGCGACTCAGGCCCTCCCGAGGGACGCCGTCAGCAAAGGTTTCCGAGCCGTCCGCCCCAGGCTCACAGAGATGACGCATGAACAGAGACACGTAGGCCCTGGGGAGTGTGAGGCGGGATACGGGTTGGGGGCGGGTGGCGAGGCCGTGACAGGAGCACAGGGCTTACCGACACCCTGAAACCCTACACTGCCCGGGGCCTGCCAATCTCACCACAACCAGCCCTTCCTCCCTCCCCCCCGCCTCCGTCCCCCCCAATCTCTCCCCAGTCTCCTTGGCCTTGGCCTTTGTTCCTAGGCCCCATCAGTCAGCTCATCATCCTGTCCACGGCTCCCCGACCGGTAAGTGTGAGGCGAGGACAGCCCGGGGCCAGGCGCCCGTCTCTAGCGCCTCTCCCCTGCAGCGGGGGGGGGGGAAGCCAGGCCTCTGTGCTCTAGGCTCGGCTGAGGGGACGTGGCGCAGGCTGAGCCCACGTCCCAGGAAACCGAGCCGGGAAAGGCCGGACCAGGCCGCGTGGCCAGGAGCCTGGCGGTCAGCTGAGTAAGGTCACATCACGTGGCGGCCGCACGGAAGACGGGCACAGCCGGAGCTCCCCTCCCCACCGCAGCCCGCTGGGCCCGCGGCGCCCACGCTCACTTGAACTCCTTCTCCGTCTTGCCCCTCAGGTCCCGCACCAGCCACTGAGTGGTGAAGGCGTCCTGCGGGGGCATCCCCCAGCGCATCACGGCGTTGAGGAAGGCCTTGCGCTGCCGGGTGTTGAATCCCAGCACCTGGGGGCCACAGGGGAGGGCGTGGGCCATCAGCGTCCGGGGGGGGGGGGGGGTCTCATTGCTGGGACCGCCCCACCCCCGAGGGGACACGCAGGGGAGCCTGAGGCCGGCTCCCACCTCAATGTTGCCCCCAACTCGAGCCAGCAGCGGAGGGAGCGGCTTGTCCTTCTCGTTCCGGAGCTGCCTCTTTGACTGTCGACGCCCTGCGTGTGGGGGGAGAGGGGGTGGCCTGGTTAGTGGGGCCTCCTCCACCCCTCGGTCCTTCTCCACACCCCAGCCCCCAGGACGCAGAATCCAGGGAAGGCCCGGCTCGCGTCTCAGGCACCCGTAATTTCCTTTCAGGCGCTTTCCGACCTGCCCAGCGAGCAGGTCTAGAAGAAACGGGTGCGGTTAAAGAACCAGTAGCCAGACCACCGGGAAGAATATAAACTGTAAACTTTCTCAATTTTGCTTCTAGGCGTCTCAGCCTGTGCGATTCTATACTCCCCATCTTAACAGTGGAAAAGTTACGGACATTTCGTCCTTTTCATCTGTGACCTTTACTCAGCGGACAGAGAAGCACTCGTTTGTAGAAAACCGGGGGACTTAAAGGACACCAGGAAGTGAACTGGGAAGAGCATCGACAGAAAATCAGGAAACAGGTGCCACCTTCTGGACGCTCGTCGAAGTCTTCATCTTCCTCCTCCGATCCCACTGAGTATTCGGACTGATTATCTGTGTGGAGAGGGCGCGGCGGTCAGGGCCGGCTCCCGGGGTAAGCCCACGCGGGGGCCCTTTCTGGCTGGAGGCCCCCCCCGATGCTGTCAGACTCCGGGGCCACATATCCTGGACAGGGTCCACTCGCCACGCACCTGGTCCCCGGGCACCTCAGCCGCCAGCCGGCTGAGACCGTCCCCAAGCCCACCCGGGCCGTTCCCACAGACCCTTCCTAACCTCCTGCCCCTCCAACAGGGGAGGCCCTGACCCCGAGGCCTCCCTCTCTCCCTCAAAATGCACCCCTCGCCCCCGGCCGGCCTCCAGGCTCCTCGTCACACGCCTCCCTTTCCAGTCCCTCCGTGTGGGGCGGTCCTCACCTTGGTCCTCCTGGGCGGCGTCGTTGTAGTTGACCTGCTTGCGAACCCGCTTGCCCTTGCCCAGATTGCGGGCCAGGTCCTCCTGCTGCTGCTCGTAGTGGTGCCGCAGCAGCTTCTCCCAGTAGTCGGGGTCCACGTTCTCCTCCTGCTTGATGATCTCTCGCTCGATCTCCTCGATCTGCAGGGCAGCACAAACGCACGCTCGCGGCCTCCCTCGACGCCGCGCAGCACTTACACCGCGACCACGTCCCTCCTCTCCCGCTGCCTGGCCTCCTCGACTCCTGCGTGAATTTCCTGGATGCCACATGTCTTCCTTCTCTCTTACCGGCGACGAGCTTCTCTCCGCTCCCCGCGTCTCCCCTGAACCTGTCCTCTAGCGCTCTCCACGTCCCTCCCGCCGTGACCCGCCGGCACCCTCTGTGTTTATCAGTACCTTCTCCACCCAGGTTCTCCCCAAAGTCTGGCCTCACCCCTCAAACCAAGGAGCTGTTTCGCCTTTTGCCGGGCACTACAGTAAAAGCGCAGACGAAAAGCGAGAGCGAAGGGGGCTCCTTCCCCTTCAAGTCCACGGACGCTGCCCTGCGGAGGCCGCCCGGGACAGCCCGCGTCCGGCCCCGGGCCTCTCACCTTGTCTTCCTCTCGCACCACGTACTGGGCCACCTTGAAGGAGCTGAGGTACTCGTTCATGTTCTGTACATCCGTGTCCTCCGTCGCATCCTGGTTCCGGTCCAACAGCCGAGCGATGGCCTCGTTGTCGTAGTGAATGACGCTGCTGTCCTCCTCCTTGTTCTCCCCTGGTGGAGATGGAGGACGAGAGGGGACTCTGAGCTCCAACCGGAGGAAGATCCGCGGACAGCCGCCTAACTTTGCTTCCTTTTCACGGGAGCGCTGGGGGAGAAGGCCCGTCCCCGGGGAGCCCGCGGACGCCTGTCGGGCCTTCCGACCCTCCGCGGAAGAGAAAAGGCCACCCTTCCTCCGCGGGCCGCGCGGGAGAGCTTGCCTTCAGGGGCTCCCGAAGACGAGTGTGCCGGGAGAGCAGGGGCCTGCCCTCGGGAGGCTGCGGGGAAGGTTCTCACCCTCGTTCTCGTCCTTGAACAGCTCCTCGGTGCCGAACTTGAGGATGTCGTCCAGCTCCTGCTTGGACATGGAGCCTGCCTTGGAGCCCAGCCCGGGCCGTACCACCAGGTGCGTCAGCATCATCTTCCTCTTGGCAACTTGGGTGATGCGCTCTTCCACGGACGCGCGAGTCACGAACCGGTAAATCATCACCTTGTTGGCCTGGCCGATGCGATGGGCGCGGCTGAAGGCCTGCGAGGGCAGGAGGCGGACGTGCGGATGGACGAGGGGAGCGGCCGGGGCCCACGTGCTGGGGAAAGGCTGCCGGCGAGGGAGGGCCTGCTACCCCCGGAGAGCTCGCTCTCTGACCCCGGGACGCGACCCTCCTCGGCCGGGAACCCACATCCCCCTGCCGCTGAAGGAGGCCCGCTCCCACCTGGATGTCATTATGGGGGTTCCAGTCAGAATCGAAGATGATGACCGTGTCAGCAGTGGCCAGGTTGATGCCCAGGCCCCCGGCTCGGGTGGACAGTAGGAAGCAGAACTGCTGGGCCCCGGGAGCTAAGAGGGGAGAGCGGGATTCGGCAGCCGTGCTGTGCGGCCAACCCCAGACGCCCCGGCCCCCGGCCGCAGACCACCCTGCCGCCAACGCAGCAGCCTGGTGGCAGATCCCCTCCCGTGCCGGGGACCCAGGCACAGGCGGCTCGGGCCTTGCACGCCCAGCAGGCATCTCCCCCTCACCGTTGAACCGATCGATGGCCTCCTGCCTCAGGGCGCCCGTGATGCCGCCGTCGATGCGCTCGTACTTGTACCCCTCGTAGTCTAAAAAGTCCTCCAGCAGGTCCAACATCTTGGTCATCTACAGCGGGAGAGAAGGACGGAGTCTGGAATGATGAGGCAGAGGGCCAGGCCCGGTGTGTCCTGACCGCCGCCGCCGCCCTCAGCCGTGACGCCCGCTCCCCGGGGCTGCTCCCCCGCCCCCCCCTCCTCGCCCTGCATTCTTGTCTCACGCGCTTGACTTAGCATCTTCTGCTCCTAAGGTTCAGAGGTTCTCCTCTGAGACCCATGAGGTTTCAGGGACATCTACAAACACCTGAAAATCTGTACGGAATTGTCTAACTGTCTGGGTGGCTTTCTGGAAACCAGACTGCTGCTTCCATCAGAATCCCCAGACCTCCGTGCTGTGCCCTCCTCTCCTCTCCTATGGCTAAGAAACAGTCCCGGTCCTGGAGATGGCCCCGAGGACACGGCCCTGAGGAGACACGGGCTCCCCCTCCTCGTTCCCTGTCCGGCTTCCAAGAAGCTGGCCTGCAACTTCCAACGACCTCAGCTAAGAACAGGGGTCAGAGGCCGAAAGGCACGCCGCCGGAACAGACCCTCTCAAGAGTGCCGCCTCCTGACCTCTCAGACCACGGCAGCCACGGGGAACAAGGTAAGAGACTGGCCTTGGGGGCGACACAGAGCTACGGGCGCGGGTCACCTGCGAGAAGATGAGCACTCTGTGTCCTTGCTCCTTCAGCTTCCGTAGCATCTTCTGCAGGAGCATGAGTTTGCCAGACGCCTTAATAAGGGCCCCACCCTCGTAGGCCCCACTGGGGAGTTTGGGGGACTCCTGCCAAGAAGGGAGCAGAAAGGACGAGAAGGTCAGGGAACGTGCCCCCGTGTTCGGACCGAGCCCAGAAAGCCAGGAGCCCAAATCCAAACTCCGCCCCTTGTGACTTCCTGCTCCCCTGGACGATCCCGTGCCTGCCCCCCGCCCCGCCCGCCGCCCAGCTCCAGGCCTGCCTCGGCTCCCCGCCCACCCCCGCCAGCCCGCCACCCCGTTTTCAGACAGCGGCATGCCGGCAGCCCCCAGCTGGTACGTCACCATAGCAGCCACGGGGAAGAGGTAGGGGTGATTGCAGCACTTCTTAAGGTCCATCATGATGTTGAGCAGGGACACCTGGTTCCCGCCGCCTCGCGAGTTCAAGGCCTCAAAGTTCCGCGTCAGGATGTACTTGTAGTATTTCCTGAAGACCAAGGTGAGGGGCGCGGTAGAGACAGGACCAAGGGAGCAGTGAGGCCGCCGCCTCCTGGAAGGCTGCCCCCCGGGCCCCCGCCCCCAGCCTGGGTGGCCCGGCCCTCGTCTCACTTCTGCATGGGGCTCAGCTCCACCCGGACGATGAGCTCGGTCTTGGCCGGCATGTTCTTGAAGACGTCGGCCTTGAGCCTCCGCAGCATGTGCGGCCCCAGCAAATCGTGCAGTTTCTTAATCTGGTCTTCTTTGGATATGTCCGCGAACTCCTCCAGGAAGCCTTCCAGGTTGCTAGTAGGCGGGAGGACACAAGGCACTGAACAGGCCATCGGGTTCCTTGCCCCTGGCCTCGGGCTCCCTTCTTCACCTCAGGAGTCCTCTGCCCACCCCTGTTCTCAGCCCCTTCTCGCCGCACCTCTGCAGACCACCCTGGGGGGGGGGGTCACTTACTTAAACCTCTCGGGGGTGAGGAAGTTCAGCAGGTGGAAGAGCTCCTCCAGGTTATTCTGCAACGGAGTCCCCGTCAGCAGCAACTTATGATCTATCTTGTAACCATTGAGGACCCTGAAAAACTAGAAAATGGGGCAAGGAAAGGCAGGAGAACGGGCCCGTTAGTGGCAAGCGGCTGGACCACAGTGCCCGCCTTTTCCCGTTCCCTCCAGGATCACAGGCCCCGAATCCCCAGTCCTCCCTCTCCCCCGACCTGGCCTCCTCCCCGTTCCGGACTGCAGAGACTCCAGAACCTTCATTCGTACGAGCAGGGCCAGACTCGGAGGTCTGGGTGCGCCACTGACCTTGGACTGGTTGTTCTTGAGGCGATGGGCCTCATCCACCACGAGGCAGGCCCAGCGGATGGAGCCAAGGGCGGCCTGGTCGATGGTGATCAGCTCATACGATGTCAGGAGAACGTGGAACTTCACCTGGGCCTCCCTCTGCCAACACAGCCACAGTCCGCACGGCTGCCACCCGGCGCCCGGGCGCGCAGACCTCCAGCCCCGTGCTTTCCCCGGACACCCCATCCTGCTACATGGGCTCCACGCAGGGATGACCGGACGCGGCCCCCCCACCTCTACCCCACATCCGGTACGGACAGAAACGTACGTTCCAGGACAGGAGGACAAGGGCGGGAGAGGTGGTGCAGGAAGGAGAAAGCTCGGAGGGGGACAGAGGAACAGAAACGCCGATGGGGGACAATGAAATAACAGATCTGGGGGTCTCTGGGAAGACAAGGTCGAGGGGCCTACCTTCATCTTAAAAGCTTTCTTGCCACCTTTGATGGCGTTGTCTTCAAAGGAAAACTCGTTCTCACGGATGATGGCCCGGCTGTCCTTGTCACCCGTGTACGTCACCACGTAGAACTTGGGTGCCCACATCTGGAACTCCCGTTCCCAGTTAATGATGGTCGAGAGGGGGGCACTCACCAGGAAGGGACCCTTTGTGTGGCCCTGGGAGTCAAGAGTTGGGGGGGACTGTTAGTCGGGGCTCGAGGCGGTCGCCCTGGTCCTCTGGTTGCCTCCCTCCTCCCCGCGGTCCTCCACGCCCTCAGCCTCTATCCACTCCCACCCTCTCCAGTCTGTCCGGGGCCCCCCGCGTCCACCACCTCCTTGTAGAGCGAGTAGAGGAAGACGATGGTCTGGATGGTCTTGCCCAGCCCCATCTCGTCAGCCAGGATGGTGTCGGTGCCCTGGGCCCACGAGAAGCGTAGCCAGTTCAAGCCCTCCAGCTGGTACATGTGCAGCGTGCCACCCGTAGCCGTGATGAAGCGTGGCTGCGTCTCGTACTTCACCGTAGGCTGTGGAGCCAAGAAATCCGAACGCTCCAGAGGACGGCCACGGCTCCCCCGTGCCCCTCGCTGGCACTGAGATCAAGCTGCATCACGGTTCCCTCCTCGAAGCCTGAGCTTATGGAAGTTCTGAGACTTCAGTCCCTCCCCCTCACTCCCTAAAACCAAACGCGGCAGCAGTGACGGCGCGAGGAAGGGAGCTGGGGGGCGGGGAGCCCTGGGTGCTGCTGCTTCGAGCTGCTCTCTGGCCCTTTAGGTAGAGTTCCTAGCCACGCTTGTGGCAAGGCTGCACACTGTTCAGGGAGGCGGCTAAAACTCGGGGGAGTCCTGTCGGTAGGCCCGGGGGCAATCTGCAATCGCCGTGGCTCTAGAAACAGCAGAGGCGCCGAGAGGGAGGGCTTACGTCATTAGTAGGAGAACTGGGGGGCCCGTCGCCCTGCAGCTCCTTCTTCTTCTTCTTATACTTGCGGGGCTGGGCGGGGTCCTCCCCCATAATCAGCTCTCTGGGAAAACAGCGGGTTGAGTGAGGCCTGCTCCTTGGGACCTCGCTCTCTCCTGAATTCATTCATTCCACCTCCCACTTCCCTTAAACTTGATTTTCTCACATTGCCTTTCTCCCAGGCTCTTTACCTTCACTCCTTGATTTTCGCCTCTAGTGCCAACCCTCCCCAGTCCTCGGCATCTCCTTTCCCCATGACTGCACCTGAGGTCTGATCCTCACGCTGCCTCTCTACCAGTCCCACCCCAGACAACCTAGCACCAGCTGCCACTGCCCTCGATTTCAGGTCGCTCTGTCCCTGCTGGCCCTCCTCTTGCCCCCGGGGGGGGGGTTGGCTCTCGCACCCCCATCCTCCGACTCCCCCCACCCCACGGCCTGGCCCCCTCACCGGTGTCTCCAGTAGCTCTGTTTGTGGTCTTCGTATTCGGGGATGTTCATTTCGTCCTCCTCCCACGTGGACTGATCATAGGGCAAGTCCCTCCATTTCACTAGATAGTGGTAATTCCCCTTTTTATCCACACTGCAGAAGACCAAGAGAAGGAGCAGGAGGAGAAAAAGGACGCGGACCACAAGCAGAAAGAAATCGTCATAAACGCGGTTACGAGCAAACAGGTAGCCTTTGTCGCCCAATCCTCAATGGGGGGGCCCGGGAGGGAACCTGGGATGGCTGAAGTACCATCCTACCCTTTCCAGCACGGTGGCTTAGAAATCTCCAACCAGAAAACCTCCCTGGGCTTCGTCTAATCAGTCTTAACTAAATACTTGGGCGCGAGGCCCCATTCCAGGCGGGGGTGATTCAGCAGCAAGGAACGAAACTGACGACGGACCCGGGGCCCACGGAGCTCACATCCGGCTGCGAAGGCAGCGACGAACCAGGGGAACACGCGCGCGGAGAAGAATGTTCCGTGGTAACGTGTACCACGAAGAAAGAAGGACGACAAACACGGGCCTGGCTGAACCGTGTTTCTCACGCTGGCCTTTGCGGCCCGACACCCAGCCAGCCTCGCTGTGGCTAGATCAGAGGCTACCAGGAGGGGTCACGCAGGGCTGGACTCTCCGCCTGCTTTCTCTCCGCCCCCCCTGGGGAGACCGCAGGCGGACCAGGTGCCGGGCTCAGCGACGGAGCCTCCGGAGGGGCCGTGGCCGGCAGCACAAGGAGGGCCCGGCGCGGGCGGGCGAGCCGGAGGCCGGAGGCCGGAGGCTCACCTGTGGTTGATGATGCGGTGGACGGTCATCCACTCCGGCTTGATGCCGAAGCGATAGTACTTCTCCTCCATCTCCGCGTAGTGCGGGTCCTTGACCTTGCGCTTGTCACTCTTGCCGTCATCCTCGCCGGAGCCGTAGTCCAGGGGCGGGGGCTCGTCCATGTCATTCTTCCTCTGGTAGTTCCGGTACATCACCAAGTGGAAGATCTCCAACTGACGGGGCACGGAGAAAGAGGGGAACCGGATGGCCCCAGCATCCGAAGAGGACCGCAGGGGACAGGGGACCGGCCCCAAGGGCGGAGCGGCATGGGGAGGAGAGACGCACAGCGAACTGGGCAAGCACGTAATAGCCTAAAGGAAGCAGGGAACATGGTGAGATCGAGGGCAGAAAGGGAAGGGAGGCTGGCGGAGGAAGGCGTGCAGGCCGAGGGAACCTCCTGCGGAGACTAAGGATGGAGGGAGGGTGTGAGGGCCGGAGGCCGGAAGCGAGGGCGAGAGAAGGGTCTGGAACAGCAGAGCCAGAGGAGGGGTGAGAAGAGCAGCACAGGGAGTCCCGGAGAGCGGGAAGGAGAGGCCGCATACCTGAAGCTCCTTGGCCCAGGAGCAGTGCCAGTAGGACAGTCCTACCCACTTGACAAAGAACTCTCGCTCCGATCGGCCTTGAAGAGGACGGGGTGGCGGGGCGTCAGGGTTCCCGTCGGCCTGCTGGGGGGCCGGCACGGACACAGGAGGCTCGCCCCACCGCCAGTGCAGGATCTTCTGCACACGGCCTTTCAGCACGGGGCACTTGGGGACAGGCGCGCACGAGGAGGAAACAGAGGCAAAAAGTGCCATCGTTAGAAGATGAGGACCTCCTTCACCCCACGAGGGAGTCAAGGCCCAAGCGAAGGGACGGGAGGGGAAGGAGGAGCCGGACGGTGGGGTCCCGGAGATGGGAAGAGTCGGGGCTGCCAGGAACCCCGGCAGGAAGGGCCGACTCACCGTGCATCGGGGACACAGCCATTCCCCGTTGGGGATGTCGGGCAGGGGCGGGTTCAGACAGTGAATGTGGTAGGAGGAGATGCACGCGTCGCAGCACAGGAGCTCGCCCCCGTCCTTGCACACGCGGCAGTACTCCATGTGGTCGTCTTCCTCCTCCTTCTCCCCTTCTTCCTCTCCCTCCTCCTCGTACTCCTCCTCCTCCTCCTTGGCCTCCCACTGCACCCCCTCCTTCTCCTGGGAGGCCGAGGCCAGACACAGAGACAGAAGGAAGGAGACACGCAGTGAGACCGGAAGCCAGGGACAGAGACAGGACCCCTAACTGCTAGAAGGGCAAAGGAGGCGGTCCGGGATGAAGGAACAGGACATCTCCGTTCCCAAACACGCTGATGAGGGGGCAGAGGGACGGGGGAGAGGGGCCGGGATCCCGGACCCTCCCACGCCGGCCACTGAGAAAGCCGGGCGTCTGGGGGCAGACAGCGGGCGCCTGGGGGCAGGAAGCAGATGGGTGGGTCCCCGGGGGGGCTGCAGGTACTCACGCAGTGGGGGCAGCTCCATTTGCCCTCGGGAGCCCGGTCCAGCTCCGGATCAAGGCAGACGAGGTGGTAGGCACGAGGGCAGGTGTCGCACAGAATGATCTCCCCACCCTGTTGGCACACCTCGCAGTAGTCCTGGTGATCCGTCTCGTAGCCGTCGACCTCGTCCTCCCCAGCCGCTGCGGGACAGCCCAGGACTGTCATATACAGCGGTGCAGGCAAAGCGCAGAGAAAGAGAGAGAGAGAGAGAGAGGAGGGGATGATGGGGGAGAGAAGGACTGAACAAAGCAGAGGGGGACACAGGAGGGGCCCCGAAGGGACGACAGGAAGCCACGCGGACAAGGTCGCACGCAGCTGGTACCCCTTACCCTTCCTCTTCTTCCTCCCTGGCCGGCCTCTCTTGAGCTTCTTGGTGCGGACAGGCCCGTCAGGCCGGCCCGAGGCGCTGTGGACGCTGCCGCTGTCCAGGTCTGACTCCTCGGCCTCCGGCTCAGGGCCCTCATCGCTCTGCAAGACATACTGCCCAGAGCCCCGGGGCGGTCAGGGAGGCCGGCCTCTGGCTCCTGCTCCGGCTTCCCGCACGGACCCCTGCGTCTGGACCCCCGGACCCTGACCCCCCAGCCCCACCCCGGGGCGCTTAGCAAACGGGGACGGGCCGCTCACCGAGCCTCCCTTCTTTCTCTTGCCACCCAGCAGCCCTAGCTTGATTTTGAGCGGTGCCATCCTCTTTCCCCGAAGCTTCTTGCGTCCGTCAGGTACTCGGGGGCTCTTACTCCGCCTTTTATGGCCTGGACCTGAAGGAGCAGCGCGGTGAGGGAGAAAAGGTTAGACGTCCCGATGTCCGGGAATAATGGAGCTCACGGGGGCCTCTGGACCCTCCTGCGGGCCGTGACTTCCCTGAGACCTCTTCCTGCAAAAGCCTTTCCCCTACAACAGTCGGGGCTGAGAAAACAAACGAAGTTCTAGAGCCTGACTTGAGAAGGAGCGGTTCAGAGGGCGGGGCGGCGGTAGTCCTAAGCAGGGGGTTCCTCACCTTTGCCCTCTTTGGTTTTGGCTCTTCGGATGGGTGGGGGCTGGGTATCGGCAGACGGAGGTGGTGGGAGGGTGGGGGGTCCGGAAGGTGCTACGGGGGCGGCCGATGACACAGCAGCTGACACCTGCTCGGCCACAGCTGCGGCCGCCGCCGCCGCCGCCGCCGCCACCGCAGCTGCCGACCCCTTGAAGGGGTTGTTGGCACTGAACTCTCTCCACTTGGCCCCAAGGATGGTCATCATCTTAGACATCGGGATCTTAGGATTCTTCTTCGCGATCAGGGGCCTGTAAATACAGAAGCAGAGGATGCGGGACCCTCACAGATGGTCCGGGAACACGGGCTCAGGCTGCGTTCGCGCTCGCGCTCCTGGGCCGTGAGCCTACGTCCCGTCAGGAAGCACGTCGTTTTAAAGGGAACCCGATACAAAGCTTAAAAGAGAAAAAAATAATAAAAACCAAGAAAACGTATAAGGAGAGAGGAAATGTACACGCGCAGCAGGTAAAAAAGGATGAAACTGTAGACAGAGACGTCGATACAGATGCTTTCGATCTTTTACAGTCGGTAAGATTCTTTCACATAAGTTAGGGAGGTCTCTTTTCACCCTTGCGATGATACTGCGAGTTGCCAGGATTCTCTGCATTTTTCTAGTAAGTTCCATGGGCCCTGACGAAGGGTCCAGCACGTGGAGCCTGACAGGCCAGGCGGGTTAGGCTCTGTGGCGGGGTGTTAGACTGTTGTGAGGACATGGGTGACCGCGGTGCTCACGGGAGCACGGTCCTCAGCAGTGAGGCAGGAGAGACAGGGTAGTGACAACAGGTGCCGGGGAGGGAACATTCGTCGGGGTGGGGCCGCTCCGCTACGGTCTACTCTACTGGGAGGGGGGGTCCCCGAAGGCCAAGCTCCGCAGCCAGTGGGGCTTGCACCGTTGCCACGGGGTCCTAAGCCAGGGACAGAGAGGACTTGATAACCGAGCAAAGGAAATTGGGCAACACCAACGTTCTCTCGGCTTTGGTGGAGAGAGAAGTCCCGCGGGGGGAGCCGGAACGGCTAGGGCGCCGAGGGCCATCAACCCTCACTATCTTCTGTCACTAGAGGTTTCGAACCCAGCACTGGAATTATGGCTGTCGTCCCCGCCGCCACCCCTCTGTGAAGGGCTCCTGACTGGGGTCCCCGGACCCTGAGGCGACCAGGAATCCTCTCAAGTTCTGTGCAGAGTGTGCTGCGTCCGTGCCGTGCGTTTCTCTGGAGAGCAGCGTCTGAGCGTTTATCCGGTTCCAGAGGGGTTCACGGCGCACACCCCCCCCCAAAGTGAAGTATCCGTTGGCCAGTCCTACCTCATGAACTGGCTAAAGGCTTTGTAGTTGGTGAGAGTGTGGTAATCCTCCTCGGAGAACACATGCTCCACATCCTCCAGGCCCCAGGTCAGGAGCAGAGTTGCAGACGACTTCTGTTCCACCTGCTGCGAGAGACCGGGTGTCATGGGGCTTTCGGGGGGGGGGGGGGTTGTTCCCTGAGGCAGGTGCTCCTCCAGCCCCCATCCTGGGCCCCCCACATGCCTCCCTCCCTACCCATTAGCTTCCAGCTGAGCTTTCTGGGGTGACCTCTCCTATAGCTTCTCCACTGAGCACCCCGTCTTGGGGTCCTCCCTCCCCAGCCCCGTCTTCAACACTGATGTGTCCCCCCCGACTCCCTAATTCTACTCACCTTTTGCCCCCCATCTCCCTCCCCCTTTTTCCGCCGCTTGGTCTTCTTCTCCTTTTTTTCTCTGTGCTTCCGCCTCCGTTTCCGACCTGGTCCAGCCCCGTATTCACTGCCCCCGCTCTCTGACTTCTCCCGGTACTCATCGCGCTCGGAGCCAAACTCCTCCTCACTGTCCTGAGGGAGAGAAATAAAAATAACATTTCTTCAGTCCTACCATGTGCCAGAAACTGTTCTTAGCCCATAACACATATTACCCCTTTTCATCTTCACAACAATTCTCTGGAGATAGTAACTCATCTATTTTTATCTGTTTTTTTTTTTTTTTTTTTTTGCAGATAAGGAAACTGAGGCACGCAGAACTGAACAAACTGCCAAGGAGACATGGGGCTGCCAGGCTCTGAAAGCATGCAGTCTGCGCCCAGAGCCTGCTCTCAGCAGGGGCTCGCTGCTGCTAAGGCGAGTCACGGGGACAGCGAGGGCTCTCTACTCGGTTGTGGTGACTGAGGCTGGGGTCCCAGATCCGGGAGGTACGGGCCAGCCAGAGGTGGGGAGGGGGCGTCAGACCTCCCTGACTTCCGGATGCCCCCCACCCTCGAAGAATCGGGACCGAAGAAAATGCAGGTGGCTGGGAAGAGGTCTGCTGAGCCTTGCCGTGGAGACAGCAGTCCTTAACACTTACAAGCTTCTTGCGTTTCCGGGGCTTTCCTGGCTTGTTCTCCTTCTGCTTCTTGGGTCCTCGTTTTCTCTTCTTCACACCCAAAGCTGAAGGCAGCAGCCGGATGTCATCCTTATCTTTGGAGCAGAGAGCACCAGAGAACCTAAGCCTCTAGGTTCGCCGGCGCGGCGGCCCCTAGGCCTCAGCCCTCCGCACCTCTTCCGCTCCCACTCTCTAGGAACTCGGGCATTAACTCCTCCAAACCTCGCCTCCCTTCCCTGGGTGCAAACAGAGAGTGTTTCGAGTACTCTGGGACGCTTGGGTTCTGAATGGGAGGTCAGGGGTCAGAAGGGGAAAACAGCCAAACCCCTCCCCTCCTACTAACGAGGGAGCAGGCTCTAGGCCATGGGCGCTGACTGTGGCAGGTCCTTTCAGTCGCCGCCAGGGCTCCTCCTGCCTTCCCCCTCACTTAGCCAGCTGGCATCCTGCCCGGGAACTGGGGAAGCCATGCCCAGCTGCTGGCCTGGCCTGACCCCAGCACTTGGAGTGGGGAGACACGAGCTGGCAGCTCCCTAAGCCAGATGCTGAGACGGGAGAGCCAAAGGTGGACACCTGGGATCTCACACTAACACCCGGGGCCCTCACATCCCTTCCGCCACGAGGGAGGCCTCTATTTCTGCTTCCTCAGATGATCGCCAAGCCTCCTGTCACCCTAACACGGCCCTGGAGGAAAAGAAGTCCCTGCCAGTCATTTTCACATCTTGCCCACGGGACCACAGCGTCTGGCTGGCCCATCACACCCTAACCCTACGGGAGCAGTCTCCAAATTACCGAAGCATTCCTCTTCCCAAGTAGCCTGGAACCTTCCCTCAAATCTATTTCCATATCCCTGCTCCCTTTGAGAACTCGGGGGCCCTCCCCTTTGTCCCCTGGTCTCATCCTTCACCTCCAAATTTAGTCCCATTCATACAGAAGCAGCAGGGGAGACCCAAACAAAGCTAGAGACAAAGACACGCCCAGCATATGCATTCTCAGACGCACACGCGAACGCACAGTCCTAAGCACAAATCCAGACGACAGCCTGTACCTGCTTTCAGCAGGTCTAGGTCCCTGACTTTCTCCCCAGATGTCTCTATCTGGGCCAGCGCTTCCCTGATGTGCCCCCCCCTTCTCCATGACCCCGACTGCGGGTCTGGGGAGGACACCAATGCCACAGACCCCGGGCCCTGCTCGGCCTCCCTGCCCCCCAGCAGGCACTAGACCAACCAGCCAGACCTGTCCTGCTCGGGCAGAGGAGGAAAGCCTGGGCCTAGCCTTGCTCCAGGACACACAATCCTTGGGCCCACAAGGGCCAAGGGAAAATTAGCCACAATTAACACGGCTTCCACTGCCTCGGGATCCCAGCGCCTCCTTCCTCAGCGCTACCTGTCCTCAGAACGCCAGTATTCTGCATCCTCTGGTGCAGGAACACCCTCTAGGACAGGGCTGGGGAAGGGGGGGGGGGCGTGCAGCAGGCCCCGGGCGTGCAAAGAGCGTGCAGACTGGAGTAGGAAGTCAGCAAGACGCCATGCACCCCCCCTCCGCCCCCAGCAGCCAGCTCTCCCCAACCCCCGGGACGTCGCTTAATGTGAACATGGAAACGGAGGCCGCCGGGGCGGTGGCAGGGGCAGGCCAACTGGCTCGGCGTCAGGGACGAGGCCTGGGCCGCCACCCGCCCCGCTGGGGCTTGGGGCACCTGCCCCGGGGACCTCGCCGCCGGTTCGCTGCTCTCCCCGCCCCGGCAGAAGGCTCTCGGACTCGGGAGGCCCGCGGCGGCGGCGGCGGCGGGGAGAGGCAGCGTGGAGCGGCGAGGAAGGAAAAGGGAGGGTAATAAAGCAAACCCAAGTCCCAACCTCGGTCTCAGCAGCCACTCAATGCTGGCCCGGCGCCCAGACTCTCCCACACCCGGGCTCGGATCCCGGGAAGCGGGCGGGGGCGGGAGGCGGCGCGCGGCGGGGGCGGGGCCTGGCGCGCCGGGGCGGTGGGAGGGGGGAGGCGGGCGGAGCCGGGCCCAGGCCGCGCCTCCCGCCCGCCCCACTCTCCCTCTAATCTCACCATCAATCTCTCACACATATATTTATTTTTTCTCAAATTCCCCTCCCTCCCCCACAACGCACCACCATAATAGGTCTGCTGCACATGCGTACTGCATGCAGGGGGTGGGTTTGTATTTTCAGACCTTTTGCAAAGAAACTACCAGAATTTTCCGCACCACCCACAATCATTCCCCACCCCCACCCCCAAGGAATCACATCTATATATTATGTTATATTATTTCTCGAGACTTGCCAGAAGGGGGAGGGAGAAGAAATGAGTTTTTGGCTTCCTGCTCCCTTCCCCCACCAACACGAGTGCTATTATTTTAAACGTTTAACAATGTAAGGAGCCGAGAGGGGGGGAAGGGATAAAATTGGTCTTGGGTAAGAATGTAAAACAAAATGGTGAGAATCAAAGCAGTCAGAATGAAAAACAATAGACCTCTAATACGTGCAGATTCATATTCTGGAGAAGGATGAGGGAGGGCAGCCCGCACACATTTCCTTCGAGGAGGCTTATTTTGCCCACACTTAGGTAGACAGAAATAACGAGCGGACCAAAAATATTTTCCCAAAGTTTTGCCTCAGAAAGTCATCTGAGGGGGTGCATCTGGGTCACTCATTTGACTCCGAGGGCTGAAAGGGGGGGGGGATGCAATAGTCCCTGGGAGAGCAAGGAGGTGGGTTTTCATTTCAAATACACATTTTTAAAAAACATTTGACGTTTCTTCTCGGCAGTTGAGAGTGCAGAGGGGAAGAGGGGGAGGGAGGACTGACACAAAGACCCACCTCGACCTCAGATTCTTTCATGCCCCTCTCTCTCACATCCCCAAATCCGGGATCAAAAACACCCAAATACCACATTCCAAGTTCGCCATACAAATCGGGGCCTGACACAACCTGACATCCTTTCTTTTTCTTTTTAGCTATGTCTGCCCTGCTCCAGGCATCCCCCTCCCCACGATATTTTTTATTCCTTCTCCCTCTTGCAAATCCGTGGGTTCTCTGGGATAACTTTCTAAAAACTTTTCCCTTTTTCAGACAAGCCTGGGGGGGGTCCCTGTTTCCATCAGACACGCACCCTCCTCCGCCTCCCCCTCCCCAGAAGGCACCCCATACTCCCTCAAAGGTGGTCTCAACCGAACAGGAACATTTGCTACATAAGCCACACAGATCAATGCGACAGTTTTACAAAGAGCGTGGTGTTAGCCATCCTGAAGTTTGGTGCATTTGTGCTGCATGGCACCCAGAGGCGGGGGTGGGGGTGGGGTGGGGGGGTGGATGTCCCCTTCCACACCCCCAACAGAAGATGTGAGCACCCTCAGGATGCTTCCCCGTCCTCAAGAAGGTTAGAAATCACTCCACTAGGAGGGTGTTCTGAGTGGGGCCATTGCTGCCCCCCCCCCCATGCGAGGCAGCAGTCTGCCCCTTCCACCCCTGGGGCAACTGCCCAGAGAGCGGCCGGGTGACTTGTCACCCCGGGGGAGGGGTGCCGAGTGCCGGTCACGCCGCACAACAGCTGGGTGGGCAGTTCACGCCCCCCGGCGTGATCAAGGTGCGGGTGGTTTCCGCGAGAGAGTGAGTGACAGTGAATGGCAGCCACGTGAGAGTCACAGCTGGGCAGCTCGGCCACCCCAGACTGACGGGGTCACGCTGGGGGGGGGGGCGCACTTGACACAAAAGAGCCCGGAGCAGAGTGGAGATAAAGGGGGTGGAGTTGGGGGCATCTGGTTTCCCAGACACTCTCCCCGCGCTCGCAATCTTAAAGGAGTGCTCTCCCTGGGACAAGCTGGGGGGAGAGGCGGTAGGAGCAAGTCTGACTCCAGGAAGTGGTCTGCGTGGAGAGCGGCCACCACCTGCCCCCGGTCCCCAGCCGCCCTCAGACATTCACGCGACCCCTCCCCCACGTGCCACCGCACGCCCCGGAGTTGGCGGGCGCCGGGGTCCCCGCAGGTGGGGGTCCGATGAAGACCGACCCCCACCCCCGGGCCTCCCCTCCTGAGGGGGGGTTGCTTAGGCCCGCGGTCCGCTCCACACGCGGAAACCCCCCGTTACCTCAGTGCAACCCCACTCGGGTCGGAGCCCGAGGGGCGCCCGCGCGGCCGCCCCTCCCCCACGCGCCCCTCCTCCACGCCGCCGTCCGGCCGCCAGGGTCTCCGCGGTCCCTCGCTCGGCCAGGGAGGGGGCCCTGGCTTCGCCGCGGCCGTTTCCTGCCTACCCCCTCCCCGCCGAGGGTAAAAAAAAAAATCTCCTCCTCCTCCTCCCCCGAAAGCCGCGACCGAGTGGCCCGGTCCGCGCGCGCAGCTCGCGCCCAGCGCTCTCCAGCCCGGGCGGCGACGGCGGCGACGGCGGCGGCGGCGGCAGTGGCGGAGGCTGCGGCGGCGGCGGCGGCGGCGGCGGCGGGGGAGGGGGAGGGGTGCGGCGGGGGAGGGGAAGAGGCCTGGCCCCGCGGCGGCCGCCGCCCGCCCGCCGCCGCCCGGCCCGCCCGGCCCGCCGCGGGGCCCCGGGCCCGAGACTGGCGCCCCGCGGCCCGGATTCGCCTCGGCTCGGCCGCGCGGTGGGTGCCTCGCCCCCGCCCGGCCTCGCGCGCCCGCGGCTCCCGCTCGGGCTGGGGGGGGGGGGGGAGTCGGGGCGGCCGCTTACCTGGCGGCGGGGGCGGCGGCGGCGGCGGCGGGGGCAGCGGCGGCGGCGGCGGCGGCGGCGGGAAGAGGTGGCAGCCGGGGGGGCTGTGGCGGTCGCGGCCCCGGTCGTGGCCCGGCCCGCGCCCGAGCACTCCCTCGTCGTCGTCCTCCTCGTAGTCCTCGTCGGCCGCCTCCACCTCCTCCTCCTCCTCGTCGCCCTCTTCTTCCTCCTCTTCTTCCTCCTCCGACACCACCATCTCCTCCTCCTCCTCCTCCTCGTCCCTCAGAGGGGAAGCCATCCTGTGGCTCTGGCCCCCCCACCACCCCCCCACCCACCGCCCGCCCGCCTCCCCCACCGTTACCACCACCACCTCCTCCTCCTCCTCCTCCTCCTCCTCTTCGGCGGCGGCGTCCTCCTCCTCCTCCCCACCGCCTCCCCCAGCCCCCCAAACCCCCGGGCCACCCCCCTCCAGAACCCCCCCTCGGGGCCGCCGGCTGAGGAGGGGGGCCGAACCACCCCCAAAAATTGTCTTGGAAAAAATTGAGAGACTTTTTTCCCCCCTCTCCCCTTCCTCCCAAGAGAACAAGAAAGGGGGATTAAAAAAATATATATATATATATAAAAGTTTTCGACTTCTCTCTGCCCCCCTCTCCGTTGCTTTAAATATATTTAAATTCTGAGGGGGGCGCTCAGAAATATTTCTCAGAGCTGAGGCACTAAGATGGCCGCCTTGAAATTATTTTTAAAACAACCCCCCCCAGCACCGCCACCCCCTCCATGAAGAAAGGGAGAGGGGGGAAAAATCCCCTTTTAAAACAAAATGGCTGGCTTAATATTTCAGTTTTCACCCCCCCATTCTCCTCCCTGTTACACCCCCATCTCCAAGCCTCTACCCAGAAACCCACAAATTTCTCCCTTTTTTCATAACTGATTAGTGCACATATTAATAGAGATATTTTCCTTGTGTACTGTGTGTGTGTGTGTGTGTGTATGAGTGTGTGTGTGCGCGTTGGGGGGGGCATGAAGGATTTCTGCATAAAACAAAAATGGCTGCTCTTTCTAACTCCCCCCCCTATAAAAAAATATTTGAGGGGGGGCATTA
The DNA here is from genome assembly GCA_028534135.1 of Potos flavus. NCBI lineage: Eukaryota > Metazoa > Chordata > Mammalia > Carnivora > Procyonidae > Potos > Potos flavus. The sequence goes on from CM052891.1 coordinate 49,863,208, forward strand.
ATCAGTACTCATGCTCAGTCTGACATCAGCATAAATTGTTAAAGGTTAACTAGTTAGATACTAGTCCAACTAGATTTAAATATTTTTCTTTTCTTTACTAGTCTCTTCCTCCCCACCTCCCTTCTCTTAAAGAAAAGCTTTTTTTTTTTTTTCTGAATACTTCAGAAGGGAGTGGTTTGATGTGAAGGTTTTTTTTTTTTCCCCTTCAGGCATTGAAAAGGAAAAGATGAAATATATGTTTATATATAACTCTTTCTGCATACCTCACTGAAGTCAAAACGCATTTAATTGTGTACGTATTTTTCAAGTGAGGAGCGGGGCTGGATTTTTCTCCCCTTTCTTTTAAAAAAGTGACAGAAATTCTAGTGACTTTTGGGGGAGAGATATGAATAGATACATGATTGAGGTTTTTTTTTTTTTTTTTTTCAAAGGAGTCCATGTTTGATTCTCCCCTTTGCCCAGGCTTTTCGGTGATTTGTAATTGTTGTAAATTTTATCTGCACTCTTTTCTGCTTTACCTCGCCCTCCCCTCCCCCAATGGCTCGACTATAAAATTCATCTGCCTTGGGAAATTAATTTAGGGGTCGGGAGTACAGATTTTTAGAATAAAGGGGAAAGAGTCAAGTCGGAAAAATTGTGAAATTGTTTTCTCTTTTCTCCCTTTGCAGTATATTTCCCTTTTCTCCATGAGCTCCGACACTGGTAAAGTAGAAGAAATTGAGGCACCGTGAAACAGAAAAGTCTCTGGGACTGAGAAAAAGAGGTAGGGGTCCCCCTAGCATTTTCATCGCACTCGCCTGGCCCATAACGACCCACCGGACCCCAGTGTTTATCTTAGACGTGGAGCTGGGAATCAGATGGAAGGTTGGAAAGTAGCTTTCTCATCCAGACATCCATCCGAGAAGTCCTCTAAAACTTGCCTCTTGAACAGGGCCGGCAAAGGAAGGAGGCCAAAAAGCTCATTTCTACCCTTTTTTCCGTTCTTGTCACCTTTCCTAACTCCAGTTTCCTCCCATTCTTTTGATCTCCCTTTGCCTCTTCCTTACTTCCCCTCCCTTGCCCCGGGGAACCCTTTATCTCCTGGATTACTTCTGTACCCCTTGAGTAGAGCTGCTATCCCCTCTCTCCCCCTGCAGGCCCAGCAGTGCTCAGGGGCGCTTCAGGCGGGAGGGGTAGGTAGGCAGCAAGCGGAAAGTAGTAATGACAGGGAATCCTATGCCAGTGTTTGCTTAGGAGGCCGGAATGTTCTTTATTGATGCGCCACCCCCCCCCCCCATACACACACACTGATGCACTTGACCGATCGAGGATGTCCATCTTTTTCTTAACCTGGCCTTTGGGAGTCTCCCGGCTCGGGTCCTGCGTCAGTCCTGCACTGAATCTACCTCCTCTGTTCGGTTCTGTCCTGTTCCTTTCTGGGTGTCTTTGTGTGAGGCCATCTGGGTATCCCCCTCTTTTTGTACCGGGGCTTCTCTGTGTGTGTGATTTTATTTCCTCGCCGACACTGCCTCCCATCCCTCCCTCCAGCTCTCAGGCTCTGTCACCTCTAAGTGACTTTCCACCTCTGTCTTGTTTCTGTTTACTTCTGTCTTCCGGGCTCTGCCTCCGTGTGTCTGTGTCCCTCCCGTGTGCGTGGCTCCCTCCTCTCCCCCGGCCCCTCGGCGTGTGTTGGGGAGGAGCGTCCCCACGTGGGCGTGGGCCACCCCTGCCCGCCTCAGTGCCCCCTCCCCGTGGGCTGAGCACCCTTGCCCACCCGCCGCAGTGTGCCAGGAGCTGCAGGTGTGCCCCTGTCCCCACCCTCGTCCTTCCTTCAAGTGTGCTTTGCATGTGGATCTGCTGGTTGGCTTCCTTCTCCCTCGCGTCCACGTCCCCCTCTGCCCGCTCGCCTCTCCACTCCTCTCCTCTCTCCCGCCGACCCCTCTCGCTTTGCCTCCTGCCTCTCTACCTGCTCGGCCTGTTCTGGCGTCTGCCTGCCTTCCCCGCTCCTCCCTGACGGGCTGGCAGCCTCTTTCTCTGGTTGTCTGTCTGCTTCTCTGGCTGTTTGCCCACCGCTCTCTCTCCAGCCATCTGTCTCCCCACCTGCCTGTCTCTGTCACTTTTTTAGCCTTCGTCTCTTGGTTCGTCTACCTTCCAGGCCCTGCCATGCTTCCCTATCTGGGTTTGCCTCTTATCTTGCTCTCTCCACGTTCCTCCCCTTACATATGCCTGCTAAGTTCGTGATTTTTCCTCGCCTCCCTGTGCGTCCGTCTGCTTGCCTGTCCGCCCTGCCCGCTTTGCTGCTGCTAGCCGCACCCCACCCCCCCGCCGCCCCGTCCAGTGCTTGCCTCCTTTTCCTCCGGCTGCCCGTCCACCTTGGCTCCCTCGGCTTCTTCAAACCCGCTCCCCACCCACAGTGGTAGCCTCTCTACCCCAAAGCTGTCAGCGACTCCCTCGCCCCGACGTCTCTGGGCCTTCCTGCCGCACCGCCCGCCCTGCCTCTCCTCCCTGCTGGCCTCCGCTCGAGGTGGGCCTGCATCTGCTGCCGCTTGTGTCTCTGGCCCCTGAGACGGTCGGCCTGCCCCGGCCTGGCCACCTCTCACCGTCCGCGTCTCCGCCCGCCCTTCTTCTTCTGTCTTCTTTGCGCGTCCCTCAGCCCTCCAGCCAGTAGCCCACACGCGGCACAAAACGTGTGAGGCGCTAGCGGTGTCCCAGGCCGCATGGGCCTCCCCCTGCCCCTCTCCGCCACTCCCCTGCCCCTGTCCCTGAGACGGCCGCCACTTCGCGCTTCTCGGATGTCATTCCAGGCGAGGGTCTCCGCGGATCTCCGTCTGCTTGCCTCCTCGCCGTATACTGCCCTCCTTCCTCCTCCTCTCCCAGTCTTGCTGGATGCTTCTTTCTCCGTCACTCTCACTCCGCCTGCCTGCTTCACTGGGCCTGCCAGTTCTTGTCTCGTCTTTTTGATTCTACCCTAGGGCACCTGTCTTCCTGGCTGACCGGCGGCTTGTTGCTGCTGGTGCCTGGGGTGCGCCCGTCTCTCTCGGGCTTCTCCTCTGCGTAGGGAGCTGCCTGGAGACAGCCCACCGCCGCCGGTCCCCTCTTGGCCCAGCCATGCATCAGCCGAGACAGACGCAGGGGCCCCGAGGAACTGAAAAGTACCGTGTTCATCCCGTGCGGTTACTAAGGGAGCCCCCGGGCCCAGCTCATGTGCACGCAGAGTGCGTGCAGGCCTGCCCTGCCTCCCTGACACGTCCGTGTGCACGCGTCCGTGTGCAGCCTCTGACTCTCGATCCCTGGGCCCGTGCAACGAGCGTGTCCTCCCGCTCGGAAACACTGCTTCCTCCTACGACTTTTCTCCCTTTGCCTCCTTCCCGCCGGCGCCTCTGCCCTGCCACCTCGGGGATAGTGAGGCTCAGTCCTTGGGGGAACAAAGACACGGCCTCCATGCAAGTCTCTCCAGGGGGACGACAAGGAAACTTCTGCACAGAACACACTGCCCTTTCCCTGCCCGCGTTCCTGAACCGCACTGTGTCAGCCTCGGCCTCTGGGCCTCTGTCGCCTTTCCCGCCCTCCCTCTCTCACTTCTCTTTTCTCGGTTCTGTCTTTCCCCTCAACTGTCTGTCTTGGGCTGCATTCTAGCGTCCCTCTGATTGGCCACCTTCCCCCTCTTCTGTCTGATTGGCCTGCATCCCTCCATCACCCCATCTGTCTGCTGGGCTCTCCCTGTCTGCCTGCGGTAATGGATGTGATGGCATTTTATCAGTCACACAGCCCCGTGCGGCCTCAGACACTGTTATCACTTTGTCTTCCCTCTCTCCTTGTTCTCCTCCTTCCTCGGTCTGCCTGCCTTCTCGCTTTCCCGAGGCCCGTTTTTCCGCGCGTGTCTCTCATTCTCCTCCCCCACCGGCCAGCCTGTCTGTGTGTCCCTCCTTATGCCTTTTATCGGGGCCCGCACGTCTCCCCGTCCCTAGCCGCTTGTTTCCCCACTTGCCGGTGTCAACACGGACGCCTCTCCCTGCCTTTTTCCATCCCTCCGTACTTCAAAAACTAAAAATCTAATACAAAACTAAAATGCCGTACAACTCACGGCTAGAGGAGAATGGTTTTTGTTTTTACCGAGAAGAACATTAAGGTGAGAACAAGAACTTAGGCATGCAGCCTGTCAAATGCAAACCAGAAATCAGACGCCCCCTCCCGCTAAAAAAGAACTAGAAGAAAATTGTGAGGGACTCCTAAGCCACAAGATTATTTCCTTAATGCAAAAGCAAGAAACTTACCCAAAGCAAGAGCTTCTAATCTTTTTTGGTTCGTGGAAAATTATAAGCCCTTGAGCAGCATGGATTTGAACTGCGCAGGTCCGCTTACACGTGGATTTTTTTCAATAAATATATTGGAAGATATTTTGGAGATGTGCGATAATTTGAAAAAAAAGCTTGCAGATGCGCTGCATAGCCTAGAAACGTCGAAAAATTAAGAAAAGGTTAGGTATTTCACAAGTGCGTAAAACACACGCAGATACAATTTTATCATTTGCTGCCTGAAAATATCACCCAAATCTATGCTTTTTTAAAGATTTTAATTATTTATTTGGCAGAGATCACAAGTAGGCAGAGAGGCAGGCAGAGAGAGAGAGGGGGAAGCAGGCTCCCCGCTGAGCAGAGAGCCCGATGCGGGGCTCGATCCCAGGACCCTGAGCCAAAGGCAGAGGCTTAACCCTCTGAGCCACCCAGGCGTCCCCGAAATCTATTTTTTTTTTTTTTTTAATTCAAACTTAGGCACAAAACCACTTAGAGACCACATGCTGTCTTTTTATCTTTGAGTCCGGTATTAGTAACTCACATCCACCATGTATAAGGTCTAGAGTGTGTCGTGTCCTATCAGATAGTATAGACCGAGGTACTGAGAGATGGTTCGTCTCTTAAACAGATGATGTAAACATACGGTATCATTAAATTCAGAACTGGAGATGTATTTTCCTTATGATTGTCTTAATAGCATTGTATTTTCTTACAACTGTATTATAAGAATACAGTATATAGTACATATAACATGCAAAATAGGGGTAACCAACTGTTTATGGTGTTGGGGGGGCCTCTGGTCAACCGTAGGCTGTCAGTAGTTGTGTTATGGGGGGGTGAAAGTTTTTTTCCACTGCACAAAGGGTCAGCACCCCTAGCCCTCGTGTTGTTCAGGGATTGGCTGGTATATGCAAAATACCACGTATGTTTTCACGGTGTTAGGAACACCTGGAAATCTGCGGACCGCAGGTTAAAAACTCTGATGTGGGGACCAGTGACAGCGATCGGTAGGGCACAGACATGTCCTCATGTCACCAGGCAGGTCAAAGGACTGAAAAATCACTCTGCAGTCTGTGATTTTCTACTCAAGGAAATGTTAAAAGAAGTTCCTAGTTGTCCTTTGAAATACATAGATGAGTGATAATGAAAGTCATGTAAATACCAAGGATATTCTAGACGTAATCATGGAATTTTATTTTTTTATTTTTTAAAAGATTTTATTTCTTTATTTGACAGAGACACAGCGAGAGAAGGAACACGGGCAGGGGGAGTGGGAGAGAGAGAAGCAGGCTTTCCGCCGAGCGGGGAGCCCAATGCAGGGCTCGATCCCAGGACTCTGGGATCATGACCCGGGTGGAGGGCAGACGCTTAACAGCTGAGCCCCCCAGATGCCCCTAATCGTGGAATTTTAGAGAGAAGAGTATCTAGATCAGTGGTTTCCAAATGGCTAAGTAAGCTTGCTACTCGTGCTTCCCTGGGAAGATCTGTCCTTCGTTTCGAGATTACATGTTTTTCTATAGATTTTTACGTGGAGTAAATATAGAATATGCTATATTTATGCATAACAAATATATGTTACATGTATATGTATGCTTACATATTAATAACATATTTGTTAAAAAGGTCCTTTCTAAAAGAGGTATATCTGCACCGAAGGAAGTCCATAATAGATTTTATGAAGGAAGAGAAAGAAAGACTTTTCATACTTCTGTACAATTTGAAAATTTGTCAACATGCATTTCTTTTATAATCCTACAACATTTTAACTACCTTTTTACTAAATAACAGAGATAGGTATATAGGTTTGAGTTTTGTTGTTCTTAATGTACTTAAGACAAGAAAAAGCAACTCCCATGTTGATCACTGACTTTTTGGTTTTGTGGGTTTTTTTATATTTTGCTGGTTATCGAAATCCAAAAGTCTGGGATCTACAGCTGGGATCTAACCTCTTCTTGATTTCACAAAGAAACTTCAGTTCTTCATATATCACATTCATGATTGGCCATATTTGCATACCGCTCTGTACTGTTGTCGCTTGCTAGTTTTCTTTAAGTTAAAGGTCCTTCAAAGTTTTGTTTTTAAAGTTTATTATTATTATTTTTTAGTAGTCTTTACACCCAATGTGGGGCTCAAACTCACAGCCCTGAGGTCAAGAATTGCATGTTCTGGGGCGCCTGGGTGGCTCAGTGAGTTAAAGCCTCTGCCTTCAGCTCAGGTCATGATCTCAGGATCCTGGGATCGAGCCCCGCTTCGGGCTCTCTGCTCAGCGAGGAGCCTGCTTCCCCCTCTCCCTCTGCCTCTGCCTGCCTCTCTGCCTACTTGTGATCTCTTTCTCTCTGTCAAATAAATAAATAAAATCTTAAAAAAAAAAATTGCATGTTCCACCGACTGAGCCAGCCAGGGGCCCCAAAACACATGTCCTTTAAAAAGTAAATTTCATGCTATTGAGAAATGATATCTATAAATCCTTGATTTGATGGGGTAATTACATCCTAATTTATTTTATTTTTTAAATATTTATTTATTTAGGGAGAGTGTGAGGGGGGAGGGGCAGAGGGAGAGAGAGAGAGAGAAGCAGACCCCCCGCTGAGCGTGGGCCCCCCCCCATCCCCCAAGGCAGGTTTCAGTCTCACAACCCTGAGATCATGACCTGAGCCAAAATCAAGAGTCGGACAGACGCTTAACTAACTGAGCCACCCAGAGGCCCCATTCCTAATTTATTTTATTTTATTTTTTTAAAGATTTTACTTATTTATTTGACAGAGAGAGAGAGATCACAAGTAGGCAGAGAGGCAGGCAGAGAGAGAGGGGGAAGCAGGCTCCCCGCCGAGCAGAGAGCCCAATGCGGGGCTCGATCCCAGGACCCAGAGATCACGACCATGAGCGGAAGGCAGAGGCTTTAACCCACTGAGCCACCCAGGTGCCCCCTAGTTTATTTTAAAATACAAATATTTATTAAAATAAAAATCAATAGGAGCTCCTGGGTGGCTCAGTCAGTTAGGCGTCTGCTTTCGGCTCAGGTCATGATCTCGGTCAAGATCTCCCTCTCCCCCTCTCCTCAGTTCGTGCTCTGTCTCTCTCTCAAACAAATACATAAAATATTTATTTTTAAAAAATCAATAAAAATAAAAGCATCTTGCATGCTGTCAATGGTGTTGAGACCATATTTTAGGAAACCTCATTTCATCTAGTTTTGCGGGTAGAGAAACTGGGGCCCACAAGTTGAAAGGATCGCTTAGGATCAAGTTGCTTGTTAGGGGGAGAACCAGGACTTGAGCCTCTATCTCGCAATTTCTAGTCTGCTGCTCTTTCTACTATATACGAGATGAGTCCTAAGTCAGTGAGATGTCCTCAGGTCTTAAAAGAACTAATACGTGAAAGTGATGGCCACATATATAACTTATTATCTGTAACAACCATACTGTAGAACTGGCGGTAGTCAATTTAATTGTATCTAGTACACTTTTAAACTTTTTTTTTTTAAGTAATGTGTCTGCCCAATGCGGGGCTTGAACTCACGACTCTGATGACTGACTGAGCCAGCCAGGCGCCCCTCTAGTACACCTTTAAACATACGTGTTTTTTTGTTTTGTTTTGTTTTTTTAGATTTTATTTATTTATTAGAGAGAGAGAGCGCAGAGGGGCAGAGGGAGAAGCAGGCTCCCCACTGAGCAGGGAGCCCGATGTGGGGCTCAATCCCAGAACCCTGCGATCACGAGCAGAAGAAGTCTTAACCAACTGAACCACCCAGGTGCCCCTAAACGTCCATGTTTTCTTTTTACTTTTTTTTTTTTAAGATTTTATTTATTTGACAGAGATAGACACAGTGAGAGAGGGAACACAAGCAGAGGGAGTGGGAGAGGGAGAAGCAGGCTTCCCGCCGAGCAGGGAGCCTGACGCGGGGCTCGATCCCAGGACCCCAGGACCATGACCTGAGCTGAAGGCAGATGCCTAACGACTGAGCCACCCAGGTGCCCCAACATCCATGTTTTCTGACACAGAATCCCACTTCTTACCATCTACCCCGAGAAATAGTCATCACACTTGTGCGTGCGCACAAAGTTGCATGCAGAAGGTGACATGAACAAAGATACCCATTACGGCATTATTTGTAATAGCAAAAAATTGGAAACACCCACATCTCTAACAATAAGGAATAGCTAAATCAACTGCCCGGCAATTAAGAGCTCAGCTACATCTACGTGGTAAGATTCTTTACTATATTACCGAATGGCAAAAAGCAAGCTGCAAAACAATATATACTTTATAATATCATTTAGTTTAGGTGCGAAGAAACTAAAAACAATGCTATGTGTTTCTACAGATACACACACACACGTATATATACATAAATGCCTTTTAAAATTCTGGACGTAATACCTATCAAATTGGTGACAGTGGTTACTTTTGGGAAAGAATAATCAGGGGTATTTAGCTCTATTTATAATTCTGAATTTTTACAGTGAGAAAATATTTATTGTATGTGTGAACAGGGGCGCCTGGGAAGCTCAGTAGGTTGAGCAGCTGACTCTTGGTTTCTGCTCAGGTCTTGATCTCAGGGCTGTGAGTTCGAGCCCCGAGTCAGGCTCCACACTCAGTGCAGAGTCTGCTCATTCGTCTCCCTCTGCTCCCCCTCCCTCATAAATAAATAAAAAATCTTTAAAAAAAAAGAAAAAGAATTTTAAGTAGCCTCATGATCACATTAGCACATGAAGCCCAAATGGGACAAAAAGTGGTATAATTTCTCTAAAGAAATCACCCTTCGCTGATCTCTAACTCTCTGAGGAGAAAAATACATAAGCAAGGTATTATCAATGGGTGTGATGTAAGTGAAACTTTTGAAAACAATGGTGAGGTTCAAGTTTAAAAAGGAATGAAAATATGAAGGGAAGAAGGTATACAAGAGCACAGATATAATATGATATTGTTGATAAGAGAAAAAAATATGTAAATATCCATAAAGTATTTCTAGAAGAATATACGAGAAACTGTAATAGTTACCACTGGGAAGGACAACGTTTTCTCACTGCATCTTTTAAAGCAGCCCGGGAATTTTTTAGTGACCAAGGGATTAGTTGGGTGGAGGGAGGAGAGCCATTTGAATTCAGACATAAACGCACCAAAACCGTTAATTAACAATAGAGGGTGGTGATCATTGCTATGAGCTGTGAAATCAGAATTTAGAGAAGAGAGATCTTGGTGGGGAGAGGGGGATCCCTGGAGACCTTTCCTGTGTAGTTGCATCTGAAGTAGGCCCCCAGAGATCACTGAGATTTACAGCAGACAGGAGGAAGAAGGGCAGTCTATGTCAATTAAGAAAAAAGTACTTAGCAAGTAGTGTGTTGACCCCATCTGGCTAGGGTGGTAAGGTCGTGATAGAAAGTTCTAGTAGATGTTGGTAGCTCTTGAAAGGGTAAGAACTGTCAGTTCATCAAGTAAAGAGTAGAGGCCAGACCCTTGGAGGAACTTTGAAGAATGGGCGACGGGGGCGGGGGCAAAGAGAAGCCAAAGGGAAAACAGAAGTTGCTAGGATGGTAGGCATGCCAGAGAGGGTTACTGTGGTGGGACGAGGAGACAGCTTCTGGAAGCAAGCATGATGGGTACTGCGGGATGCTTTGTGGAGGGCAAGAAGACCGCTCATCAAATCGTGACACACAGAGTTACCATACGACCCAGCGACTTCAATCTTAGGGGGATACTAGATACAAAAGGCTACATACCGTGTTCCACTTCTACTAGAGGTCGGAATAGATCCATTCACAGAGGCAGAAAACAGAGCAGTGTTTGCCCCAAGCTGAGGGGAGAAGAGCATGGGGAGTGAATGACTGCCAATGGGTCCGAGATTATTTCTGCAGTGGTGAAAATGCTCCGGAAAGAGGTAGTGGGGATAGTTGTACAATTTTGTAAACCTTATACTAAAAGCTCTAGGGGCGCCTGAGTGGCTCAGTCGGTGAAGCATCTGCCTTCGGCTCAGGTCATGATCCCAGAGTCCTCGGATCGAGTCCCGCGTCCAGCTCCCTGCTCAGCGGGGAGTCTGCTTCTCCCTCTCCCTCTGCCTGCCTCTCTGCCTACTAGTGATCTCTCTCTCAAATAAATAAATAAAATCTTAAAAAAAAAAGAAATCATGAATTTTGTGGGATATAAATTATATATCAACTTTTTCTTAAAAGTGCAAATTGGGGAAAGAATATTGTCTTTGGCAATTGGTCACTTTTTTTTTGGTAAGATTTTGATTTTTTAATTCAATTTTATTTATTTGACAGAGAGAGAGATCATAAGTACACAGAGAGGCAGGCAGAGGGAGAGGGGGAAGCAGGCTCCCCGCTGAGCAGAGAGCCCGGTGTGGGACTCGATCCTGGGACCCTGAGATCACGACCTGAGCCGAAGACAGAGGCTTTAACCCACTGAGCCATCCAGGTGCCCCTGTTTTTTAAGATTTTATTTATTTATGTGAGAGAGAGAGAGCATGAGCATAGGGGAGGGGCAGTGGGAGAAGCAGACTCCCCACTGAGCAGGGAGCCCAATACGGGACTTGATCCCAGGACCCTGAGATCATGACCTGAGCCGAAGGCAGACGCTTCACCAGCTGAGCCACCCAGGCGCCCCTTGATTTTTTTTTTTTAAGATTTTATTTATTTATATATTTATTTATTTTTAGAGAGAGCATGAGCAGTGGGGAGGGGCAGAGGAAGAGGGAGAGAATCTCAAGCAGATTCCCCACTGCGCAGAGCTAGGCACAGGGCTCGATCCCACGACCCTGGGATCATAACCTGAGCCGAAACCAAAAGTCAAGATGTTCAGCCCGCTGAGCCACCTACACGCCCCAGATTTTAATTTTTTTTTTAAGTAATCTTCCACACCCAACATGGGCTTGAACCCATAACCCCAAGGTTGAGAGTCCCACGCTCCACGGACCGAGCCACCCAGGCGCCCCAGCAGTTGGTCACCCTTGAAGGTAGTTTTGGTGAGAAAGTCAGATAGCAATGAAAGATTATGAGAAACCATTAAAATGTTACTTATGGAGGTTTTTAACTGAAAATTTTTTACCTGTTATTGAGAACTATTCCACAGGCTCATAAGAATACATGTAACATATATCAGCCACAAGAATATTGCAGTGAACATGTGACTCTATCATCTGGATTAATAAATGTAACAATAGTAGTATTTTTTAAAGCATTGTCTGATCTTCCTTATTCCACATTCCCCTCCCACCTCTACCCACCCAGTATCCTGAATTTTGTTAATGTTTCCTTGCTTCTGGGATGCCTGGGTGGCTCAGTTGGTTGGGCAGCTGCCTTCGGCTCAGGTCGTGATCCCAGGGTCCTGGGATCGAGTCCCACATTGGGCTCCTTGCTCGGCGGGGAGCCTGCTTCTCCCTCTGCCTCTGCCTGCTGCTCTGCCTGCTTGTGCTCTCTCTCTCTCTGACAAATAAATAGGGTCTTTAAAAAAAAAA